>VZTM01032500.1:0-20120 GCA_013400555.1 Jacana jacana
AAGGCTTTCCTCCAAAACTTAGGGTACTTAAGTACAGAAAAAATGCAAATCCTATCCTTCAGGCTAAAAATGGATGGTGCCATCCATATAGGATGTTTCCTAATTTATTATCTCTTCATGTTTCAGGTGACATGACTGGAGAGAAGGGACATTAATCATGTTGTCATCCTCCACTTTTCCCTCAGGTTTGTAAATCTCACCAGCATTGACACAATGCAATTTCTTTTTGCAGACTAAAAACTGGTTTNACAATGCAATTTCTTTTTGCAGACTAAAAACTGGTTTAGGAACTCTCCAGGGTCAATGGATACTGGAGAATTTCTTTGCTAACTCTACTTCTATTTTTTTATTTTTTTTAAGTATTTGATATGGTGAGTGTTCAAATGAAAATGGAAACATCTTTTTCAGAAACAAACTGACCCAAACAAAATAAACTAAAAAATCAATCTGCCCTTCCTGTTGAAATGTTTCTTATCTGGGGAAGAAGATTTCTGAAGATCACTGAGTGAGAGTAAGAAAGAATAAACAAATGGGCATGACTCTCCAGGCTAAGGAAGTAACCTTGGTGATAGTTTCTGTAGATATGCCTATACAGGATGCTCTAGATAAAATGCATTATAAGTAAATTTCACAGGAGGGTTGGAACCCAGGGCTTCTTCTCGCCCTTCCAACTAAGTGTCCTGGCATTGGTACCTTGACCCACTAAGTTCTTGATTTAGATTTTTGGGTTCCATAGCATGAATCAGGCAAATAAAATTTGCATGTTACTGTGCTTAGATTCCTTTAGATATATGAGACTATGCACTGAGACCAAAATCTTCCTTTAAAATATACTCACTCACAATACAGTCTCACAAATCATGTCTGGGGAACCACATTCCTCAGACAGTGACAGATAATCCTCCTTCACATGACCTGTTTTTGAGAAAATACAATCTTTGTATACAAATCCTTCAGAAAGTAGTAAACCTGCAGCCAGTTCTCCCTTTGTTTGTGGCATAAAGATATTCTGATGAATTGGGTCTACAGATGTAAAAGCAAATTAATATACTCACATAGTAATAAATTGTTGAAATGAGAGCAATGAAAAGTTAATTGTTTAGATATGTTATCTTTACACTTAAACCAGTAAGAAGTTGTATCCGAATGAAAAATGTGTCACGTCTATAGGTCACTGATGAATGCTACAACTTCCTCAACTCATCTCATCCAGACAGCTTGTATAAATGTATTCTATAGCTTGAAGCTTCTCCAGAAATTTATGCAGCTGTGGAGGCCACAGGCCTGTTTTGAGTGAATCAGTGAAGACGGTCAGATCCACAGACTTTTCTGAGGCAGAGTTATTGCTTCCAACCACTTTTAACATTGTTTTTGTGATGATGGTAATCAATGATGGTCTTCAGTGCTCCTGTCCCCATTTATACTTGACATTCATTATAGAGCTTTTTTCTTCATGAAAAACACTGCAGTTATATACTTTCAAGCTGTAACCCTCACAATTGTTTTCTCATATTCAGGTGCTTTCATTCAGTCTCTCAGGTTTGTGCATTGCTTTATAAACAGGCCATATGCTTTCCTTTCTCCTTCAAAAATCTCTTTCTTTTTCAGACTTGCTCTATCCCATCAACTATCCTGTCAGGTTTTAATTCTGTGTAGCATTATTATCTTCTCTAAGACTCAGTCCTGGCTTTAAAATCTGTTCTGCTAATATTGCATATTGCACTATTATTCCTTGCTGATGCTTAAAGCACAGCCTACTCCTTCAGTTGCTCAGATGTTTCATTGTAGGATGTAAGAAGAGACTGAAATTTCATAAGTCTTTGCTTATCTATAAAAACTACTTGAACTTAAAAGTATGCCCAGTCATTCAATAATATCTTGAGCTTACATCTCTTGAATAATTCAACATTCTAGCCAAAAAACTATCTGATTTAACAAGATGTTTACTGCTCAACTAAAGTGCAAGAAGGTGGCCTACAAGTCATAGAAACAAGAAAATGAAATGAATCAGAAGTATAAAAATACTTCTGGCTGAAATCAGGAAAGCCAAAGTCTGTTAGCAGGAGATGTAACTTGTGAGGGACGGAGAGTAACAGAAAGTTATTCTACAATCAGTCCGAAAAGGCCTTAAGCACTGGACAACTTGGCCAGCAGAAATCATAAGTCCAAGAAGCACAAATCTCTGCACCTGGAACAGAATAACCCCATGCATCAGTGCAAGCTGGGAAAGGAAGGGCTGAGTAGCAGCCTGGTGGAAAAGGGCCTGGTCTTTGTAATGTAAACTAAATGGAACCTGATCCAACACTGAGCTCTCATCTGGAAGAAAGCAAACTGCATGCTGGCCTGCAAAATAGGAGTTTTAAGGCCAGCAGATTAAGGGAAGAGGTTCTTTTCCTCTGTTCATTGCTGAAGAGGCCACATCTGGGTCCTAGGACCAGTTACAGGTTCTGCAGTTCAAGAAAGATATTGAGGAACTGTAGAAGGTTCTGCAGAGGGCTACAAAGATGGTCAGATATCACTTTCTGAGGAGGATATGAGGATGTAGGATTGTTTATTCCTGCAGAGAGGAGTCTAAAGGATCACAGGATCACACAATCATGGAATATCTCAAGTTGGAAGGGACCCAGTAAGATCATCAACTTCAACACCTGCTCCTTTCTGTACTACTTAAACCTAAACCATAAAAGTATGAGCATCACCTAGCTTGAACTCTGACAGGCTTAGTGCCATGACCACTTCCCTGAAGATCGTGTTGCAGTGACCAATCACCCTCTCAGTGAAGAACCTGGTCCTAATGTTCAGTATGAACTTCCCCTGACAGAGGGCTGGGAGATCTAATAACCTATGCCTACTAGATTACACTAGATGACAAAAATGAAGGATCCAAGCTCTTCTGAATGGTGCCAAATCATGTAACAAGAACATGGGCCTCAAATTACAGCTGGAGAGATTGTATATCCTCCATCCTTGAAAGATTTTGAAATTCAGCTAGACAAAATCTAAGCTGACTCGACAGCCTTGACAATACTTCCGCTATGAGTGGGAGACTGACACGGATGACCTTCAGCATTTCCATGTGCTCTATTGCTATATATTGATTTTCTCTCTGGAATGCTGAACCAAGGTCACGGATTATGATGTGGTTTATCCTGTCCTGACTTTTGTGTTTTGTTTTGTTTTTGTTTGGTTTGGTTTGTTTTTTTTTTAATTTTCCTTTTCATTGCCTGAAAAAATGCTATTTAATGAGAGAAATACACTACTCTGCAATTCAAGAATTCCTTTTTGTTTGCTAATTAACAAATAAAAGTCGTTGCAATGAGGCTAGATCATCTTGTCAAACCCTGAGTGTTGAGTCATGTCCACTATTAAGCACATGTTATTGAAAAGATTCTATCACCTTTAATGTAGTTCCTGATGTGATTTTCGAGAAGATGTATCATATCATTACTCAGTAGTGGAAATATGATTGCAAGTGTTCTCTTCTCTGGCTGAGACAAATGAAATATTTGCATATTATTACTTTGTGGCAAATCAGCACAACTGGGTGCCTCTCTGAAGTGCCTGTACACTACTGCATGCAGTTCTGGGAACACACAGGAGGAACTAGAGATGTGTGCAGTTAAGAGATTACAATCTCACTGGGTTTGTAGAGGCATGGTGGGATAGCTTACACAACTGGAGCATTGCAGTGGTTGGATACTGTCTCTTTAGGAAGGACTATCTGGGATGGTGATGAGAGGAGTAACCCTGTTTGTGAGAAAGCAATGGGAATGCATGGAACATTGTCTTGGGACAGATGGAGAACCAGTTGAGAGTTTATAGGTCAGGATTAGCAGGCAGATCAATGTGGTGTGTGACTGCTACAGACTGCCTCATGACAAAGAAAAAGGAAATGAAGCTTTCCTTAGGCAAATGGAAACTGTTTCACCTTTGCAAGCCCTGGTCTTCAAGGAGTACTTCAACCACTGCAATATGTGTTGGAGAGACAACAGAACAGAGTATGAACAGTCCAGGATGTTTCTGGAGTGCATTTATCACAACTTCCTGACCAAGATAGTCAAGGAACCAATGAAGGAAGGTGCTCTGTTGGACCTTGCACCATAAACAGGGAAGAACTTGCTAGGGATGCGAATGCTGCGGGGCGCCTTTGCTGTAGTGACCATAATATCGTGAAGTTGAAGTTGTTTGGAAGAATTGCATGGCAGATGGTAAATGGGTGATTTTTAAGGATCACATTCTCCAGGTTCAAAAAATTGCCCATCTGGTCATGTAAGAAGTCAAGTAAAGGTGGTTGGAAAGCCTGTGTGCCCTCCTGACAAAACTCAAGTGTAAATGGCAAACATAGAAGATGTGGAAGGGACAAATGACCTGGGACTGTTGGTGTGTGCAGCGATGGGGTTAGGATAGCCTGGCAAGGGATTTGGTGGGCAACAGGAAAGGCTGCTACAGGTAAATAGACAGCAAAAGGAAGACTAGGTAAAATGTGGGGAAGTTCAAGAAGCTCAAGAAGTTCAGCAAAGAGCAATGCCAAGTCCTGCTCCTGGGGAAGAATAACCTCATGCACCAGGGTAGGGGCTGAGTGGCTGGAAAGCAGTTTGTGAGAGAAGGCCCTGAGGGTCCTGGCTAACAGCAAGCTGGCCATGAGCCAGCAATGTGTCCTTGCAGCAAAGAAAGCCACTGCCTCCTGGGCTGCATTAGGAGATATTTAAAGTCTGACTGGACACAAAGTAAGCAAGCTGCTGTAGGTTACTGTGGTGTGCCGGGAGTCGGATAAGGTGATCTCCAGGTGTATCTACCATCCTGGCAACTCCGTGTTATCTGTGGTTACAGGAAGTGAAAATCTCTCTGGGGAAGCAAAAACGGTTACTGACAAGTTTCCATCAATTCCAACCCGGTACAGACCACACCCACACAGTGTCGTTTGGGTAGTCACAGTACTGCCATATATTTGTGCCATATTCACCAGAAATAAATGAAAAAGAGAAAATTAAGCCATTGGCTTCGGAGGTATTAATATATGAATAAGTGACTCAAATGGTGTCTGGATTTGCAGCATATCAGATGCACTGCAGTAGCAGGCAGGGTATGTTTTCTCTGAAGTAAACACAATTGGTTGCTCATTTCTAATAATGGGTATTAATACAGGCAACAGCTAAAGAAAAAGCAATACAAATCCAAATGCTTCCTTGTGTTATTTTCACTTAATCAAGTAGTTGAAGAATTTTACTGTCAGTATTACCGATTTGAGGTCTGGGGCTAGCACTGAGAGGCCCTAAGGACAGATTACATCCGGTGATGGCTATATGTAATTGCTACAGAGGCGTTCTGGACTAAATGTCTGGAATATTTAAGATTCAAAAAGAATATTTTTGTAAGTCATTTGCATGCATTTGACTGCATCAAAAATGGTTCTTGAAACTGGAGCGAGCAGGTTGTCTAAGCCAATTTTCTCAATGCCTCTTGAAAGTGCTCCTGGGGAGAGGACAGGGAAAATGTATTTCAGAGCCAATCAGAAGTTCAGCAATAGCTGCACCATGCTGGGCATGAATGCCTTACTCAAATAGTGGTGCTTGTAATTTCAGTAAACACTGAAGAGGAAAATAGAAATTAGACTGTTAAGAGAAAAGCTGATTTCCATTTGCAGTCTAGATACTCCTGCTGTTTTCAAATGGTCATTTTAACTAAATAGTTGTTTTGCACTGGGAGATACTGGTCCAATATGATCCCAGTAAGAAAGGCACTCAGACTCTGTCGAGTGTCCTTTAAAATGCTTCTTATTAGAACTAACACAGCAAAGAAAGAAAGAAGACTTCAAATAATCTTACATCCTTCTAGATGTTGGGAACCCTGAGTTGTGCATCTTTGAAGAGGTTTCCAATCCACACACAGCACACCATAAAGACCCCAACCATGGAAAGAGTGACCCCATTTTGGTCATTCATGTTACTATAGGATTTTCTTACATGAGAACATTTCTCTTCATTGTTTCTACTGTCAAACAGAAATGATGCTCACATGAGAAATTCTCACTGTCCTTTTGGATAAAGGCAAGATCAGGAGGTACTGCAATCACTCATGCCCAGTAGGAGCAGGCTGTGGGCTCCCCTGTTGCAATAAGGTGGCTGACATGGTCATACAGCTGAGGAATTCTGTAGCCCTACACACAGGTATGAAGGTCATGTTGGATGTGCAGTGTAGGACCCAGGACAGGGTGCACTCAGATTAACTTTTTGGCATCAAGGTATGATAGTCTCCTGGTCAGGATCACCACAGTACTAGTTTTTAAAATTTCACCATGTTTTTTTTTTTTTTTTTAAATCCAGGTGAAAACTACTCATTTTGATTTTACTCAGGAAGAGTCTATTTCATTTTTCTGGCACAGTATCACTAGGTTGTGTTGTGTAGTATATCAATTTCCTGGGGAATACTTTTTTTTAAAAAAAAAGATCAGACGTTCTTTTCTAATAAAAGATGTTTATGAAAATAGATTTGCATTCAATATTTTCAAATTGAATTTTGAAGATGTGTTCTTTCAAAAAGAAGTAGGTAGAAGAATTAAAACATCAAATCCTCCAAAATGTACATGATTTCAGGATTAGATTGACATAGGATGGGAAGTTGTGCTAATTGTAGGCCACCTCAAACTCTTCCATTTTTCATTTAATTTTAGCTCTTCCAAAGTAAAATGCTATTCTGATATTGTAAGTATGCCGTCTCATCCTCAATTACTGAGCAATTATCAAAAAATAAAGAAACTAAAATTACCGATAGGCAAAAATATTGGGCATTATGTGAAACGTTAAAGCTTCTCAGTGATTTTGAAGCCTGGGAATGAAGTACTGAGGAAAAGTTTCATAGGTGTCTTGTACTTCCTATATGCAAAATGTATGAAAAAAAGGGGGGAAAAAAAAAGCTTTAAAAGCTTTGCTAAGATTTATTAGCTTGTCATTATTAATTGCAATAGACATGGTTGTTCTTTGATGGACTGAGAAAGTCACTCCAGCGTAAAGACAGATGCTCCCAATCGAAATCAGTTCAGGTAACTCCATTTTAGCCTGGTTCAAAGATTTTTCTTAAAAGGTGAAAAGAATAACAAAGAAATTTAAGCAGGCAACAGAAAGGCCAGAGGAAAGATTGAAAGAAATATGATATTCTCCATGTAAAGAAAGGACCCTGGGCAATCAGTGAAGACAACTTTTATAAAACTTCTCTTTTCCAAACACAGGAGAAAGCAAGGAAAGCCTGTGCAAGGCGGCAGCCAAGGTAAAGACAGCAAATGCGAGGCAAATCAGTATGTCGATTGTCACAGTTGGACTTTTTTTGCTACTGTGAAAGGACACTAAAAACCTGAGCTGTGTTTATTGCTGGTTTAAAATAGGGACCTTTCAGAGGCTAGGGGAACATGCCAGTTGCTACAGCAATGGAGTGTTCAAGCTGTGTTAAGCAGGATGAAAGCACAAAATTTTGTTTGCTATGAAGGTGATTGCAGAAGTGGTGGAAACGGATAAAAAGTAAAGTCTCTAAGGGGTAAAGCTGTTGGTGTGTGTTAAGTAGGAATGGGTACTGGTGGATTATTGATAGAAGTCACTATGGAGAGTTGAGAGTTGATTTCAGACTGACACTTGTCACTTTTGAGGCTGCAATTGGCCTCAAAAAAATGGCTGTCCCATCCAGGAGGTAGTCGTCGAAATATCTGTGTTTGACTTGTTCTTTGGCTTTTTCATGTTGCCTGAGGCTGAGAAAAACAACTGCATGGTTCCATATTGAAAGCCTTAATTATACTATTGTGCCCTGAGAGCAGTCCATGGCCAGAGGTACCATTTCTGCTTCATTATGCACATGAACAAACTCCATGAGTGAATGGCCCTGCTTATCTTTTGACAGTTGTTTTACTGGTGGGCAAATGGTAATATATCATGCTTCCTTAATGCAGGAAAGGAAAGAATATTGTCCCACTTTCGGCTGGAAAAGAGTTAATTTCCTTTCTAGCAGTTGCTGTGAAAGGAATATCAATAATGCATACCATGTTAGTTGTTGCTAAGCGATGTTTATGTTTTTCAAGCACTGTGTTCAGCTTCCCATAGAAGCTGAGAAGGAGCAGAGTCAGAACAACTGAATGGCAAATGGAACATTCTCTACCAGAGAGATCATGCCCACTATATAATCGGGGGTTGGCTGGGGACAGGAAGGTACCGTTCTGGAAGGTACCAATTCACTGGGTGGTGTGAGTGACTTGTCTTGTTGTTGTTATTACTATTGATGTTGTTGGTCTTCTTTTTTTTTTCTACTAAACTCTCTTTATCTCAATGCAGGAGGGTTTTTTTGATTTCCCATTCACCTCCTTTTCTCCCTCTTCTTCCTGCCCTTCTCACCTGTCCACTCTCACCGGGATTGTATGCTGTGTTTCTTAATCCAGGGACTGGATCTCCTTCAGACAGCTGGAGCTCATGAAAGAGTATTATTTGGATAGCCATAATTAAAGGTAATGGTTCACAAGGTTTTTCAATCAACTCAAAAATTCCACAGGAAGGTGCCATAAAGAAGAAGCAATCATAAGATTTTATTTTCAGGATTCCACACTTTTTGAGTTTTAAATGAGCCCTTTCTTGTACCTACAGGAAGCCTCAAGATGTGAAGCACAACACCAATTAAAAAAAAATAAATCAAGATGACTGCTTATAGAAGTAAAATAAGCCTTGTTTTACAGCAGTCTTTGGATCTCCAGTAAGTTGACTCCTCCATTCTTCACTTTAAAGGATGTACACCACAGCCAACTAGAAAAAAAAAATCCCTTGAAACTAATTCTTTAGTCATATTTTTTCATTGAAAAATCACAACAAGAACAAGAAGTGCCATGGTTAGGACATCACAATTTTGTCACATTTAACGGAGGACCAAAAGCAAGGTAGCGATCCTTTTGTCTTCCACCCAAGCCAGAACTTCCTATCTTCAGTACAGTACACAGAATAAAGCTGTTTCAAAACAGAGGTCTTTGGTATATGATTCAATTTAAATAACCACTGGCCTCAAAATTCCTCCTAGCAGAGAGTAATGACTGTAAGGAGAAAGCTCATTATTTATCACCAAAAAGAGTTTGAAAGAATGGCTAGTGGGGAGACCAAACAGCAACTTCAGAGTTCTGAAGCAACTTCTAATTTGACACTTTTTGGTCTATGGCTATGTCTGTGTTGACAACTTCTGTAGTGCAAGGGAGAGTGTAGAGCAAAACAGTTGGTGCTGAGGGCTAAGTCACAACTTTCTATTTATGTTGAATATTTTTTGGGTCCATGTACTTTGATCCCCTATTTTGATTCTAGTTAAATCCCATGGACTGACTGCCCATTAGCAGTTGGATGGCATTAGCTGCACTCCTGTAGCACATTTTACCATTTAATTTCACCCAGAAGAAAAGCAGTTAATGCACTCCATGACTCTGTGAAATGAGTCCAAGCATGGTAATGTGAGTGGATGCACTGAATTCTCTGGAGAGGGGCTTTTCTTTTCCCTTCATAGAGCCATTCCCACACAGCTCAGCTCTTCCCTCAGCTGCAAAATGCACTGTAATGAGCAATGATGGTAGGAAAAGAGTGTGTTAGTTCAGTCTGGAAGAGCCTGTCTTGTCTCTTTGAGCACTGGCAGGTGTGCAGGTCATTGTCCCCAGCCGGCTGCCTTAGGCAGTTGCCTCCTTATCCTATTCTTCAAGCCAAGACTGCCCATATAATTGACTTCTTTTATAACTCAGAGTAAACAGTTGTTATTCTTAACTCAGTACTGCTGTGACTGAACTGACAGGAAATGTAATAATATATATCATTTATAGCATTCCATATAATTTTATGAGTTTTCCTGTCTTCCTTGCAATTATGAAAACAGCCTTGCAGTGATTGTTGTGTCATATCCAAAGGGCAAAAACATCCTTTCATAGCTGAGACAATTACCTTTAATCTGTTTCATTAGAGGCTCCAGTCATCATTTTCACCTTTAAGCAGCTTCTTGTGGCTTTAAATGTTTGAATTTAGCAGTGTTGGTTCCCTAAACTCCAAATTTTCTAAACTCTTACAGATAAAATATTGAGTGTCTGGGTTTTGTTTACCACTTTTTTGAATCAAAACTTTCATTAAAATATTTGGTCAGCATTCTAGTTACCTTTTAAGATTAAATTTCTTTGTACTTCCAAATATTTAGTTCTCTGTGCATGTGAGAACATCACAGTGGAAGCTTGCTGACAGGTTTTTTTTTTGTGTGTGTGTGTGACTGAAGCAGAATTCAGTCCATTTGAAAGTGCAATTGTATTTAAAAAGTGATGTCTAGCCAAAGGCAGTTCAGAAAAGTTTCCATAATATCCTATTTAGTAACCTAAATAATTTGCTTGGAGATGGGTCTGTAATTTGCAGAAGAAAAGAATGAGGTATATTTGCTGTTATGGTTTTTATAACTATGTGGTTCCTACAGGAGATCTTCAAAGTTGATCTGGTTTACAAGACAGGGAATGGATGCCTTTATCTCTTGCAGTCTCTTACAGACATCTGTTTTATGGTTTTATTGAACAAATAATTTTTTGATGCCAGGCCTGAAGAGATGCTTTGTAAAGGACTGAGGAGGAAATTTTCTTCAGTTCTTCTTCTGAAATAACTGCCACACTAAAAATTAATCTCTACTTTCACTACTCAAGGAAAAAAAGCAAAGGAAAAAAAAATGTTATTTTTTAAAATTTCAACCTATAATTGCAATTTTAGAATATGGTAATTTACTAAAATCCTGTTGTTTATTTTGAACCTGTCTCCTACTGTCTTCATTTGATGGCCACTAGTTCATTGAAAGATGCAGAGTATAGTCATGCCATTCATTATTTTATGCACCTTTACTCATACATATTCACATTTCAGGACCTCAGACAGACTGAGGGCTGAGGGCTGGAAGGAAATCCTTCTTGTCTAACACAAACTCTTTCTGCAGGTTTATTGTCCCTCTACTGACTTCCTGTGAAAAGGATGTTTTTTCCCCCAAAGATTTATAATTTGTCCAGATGTGGGTGGTTTTTAATTTAGTTCTTTAAGCAAGAATGACAAAAGGCATATTCCTATTACAAAGGACGCACCTGACAAATGCTGAAACACAGCTTCACTGCCAAAGTACTGGTAAGGGGGCTGTTATTTTTCAGTGTGGAACCCCCCCTATATTTCTCCGGTCTTAAAAATGTCTGGAATTTAATTGAAGAAAGTAAACGTATACAAAACAGCAAATGAAAAATTGGAAATGGAAATTTTAAAGTTCAGATCACAAGTATGTCAAAATTAGTGTCAAAAGACACTTAAGAACTCCTCAAAAAAAAGGACTATAATAGCCATAATGATAAAAAAGGCTACCAGCCTTTCCTCTTACTCCACTGTATTTGTTGTTTGAAAAATACCAGACTGAAACTGCAAAATTCTGGTAGAAAATCATTAGCCTTCTTCATATTTGCCAGGCCTATTCTTCATGATTAACCAGCATAAAATGCTTGTCAGCTAATTGTTTTAAAATTAGTTACTCCAGCTTTCTCCTGCCAGATACAGAATTGAAGAAATGATGAAGGGTGGTGATCACCATGAATGCATTTCCCAAATGATACACAGCCTGATAAAGTGACTTCTTACATTTAACTGGTCTCAGCTCCTGCTGAGTGGGCTACAGTTCACCCTGAGTTCATAAAAATCTCTCTCTGAGTGTGAAGATGTGGGATTTTCTTTTGTGGGGAAGTGTGCTGGAAGGTATGCAGAGAAATGTAAAATTATAGAAATTGGATGAAGATTGTCCATGTCCCAGCAAAGCCTGTGACTGAGTGGATGATTTCAGTGTACTTCACCTCTCGGAGAGAGAGCTCATGGCACTGGTGTGCAGAAACACTGGCTTTGCTTTGCAAGCATCACATTGGTTTTTTGTGAAAAGGCTCTGGGAGAGGCGTGTTCTGGTTCCCATGCCCTGGAAAATGACACAATCTTGCACAAAGAGGATGTCTCCCAGTCTTGTCTCCACAGAAACGGGAAAATAAATATCTGATCTTTAACCATATTAAATTTAAACTTTAGAAAATCATAGAAGCAGATAATAATGCTTCTCATATGTGCTTGTCCATAATGATTCCCACAACAGGCCAACCATTTTCTTTGCTAATGGAAGTTTTGTGTTTGAGCTTTGTGTGGATAGGCTAGAAAAAGTGTGAAGGACTGGAAATAAAGAAGGGAGGAAAGAAGCAAGCAGTACTGGGGGTAAAACAGAGGTAAGAACTGATAGCACAAAAAGACAAGAAGATGACTGGTGGGAAGGCAAGCAAAAAGAGACAAGGAATATAATGAAATAATATTGAAAGTGCATTTTTATTAACGTATACCTATTTTTGTATAAACATTTTTAATTGTAAAAATATTTTTTTCTGTCTACAGCAACACATTGATTATTAAGTAAAGGAGTGAAGAAACTAAGTGTCAAGATCCAACATAAGGAAAAATAACTTCATGATTAGAAATTGAGTGAATTTGTAAGCAATATTACAAAAATGTTTATAAATGTCAAAGTTGAGTGCATAATGTAACATTGGATTAAGGAGCCTGAACCCTGTGTGTTGTGTTTTGGTGGCTTTCAGAGACCAAAAAAATTCAGAAACAGCTCTGAATTTTGTGAGGCAAGATTTTGGGGGTGCTTATCTGGCTGGAACTAGTGATAGAGTTGGAGAAATCAAAAAAGCTCTTGGACATTTAAATCCTTGTACAGGTGTTTCTAAAAAATCCAAAACCAACAAAAACCAAACAATAACAACAACAACAAAAACCCCAAACCCCAAAAACAAAACAAGAGAAATTAATTTCAGTCAAATATGAATTGCAAAGAAGCAAAAATGGAAGAGTTTAAATTCTTATTTGTGTCTGTAATCAAATTGATTTGATGGGTAACACTGAAGGTCTCCTCCTCAGAGCCAGAAAGGGCAACAAAATGCTGGGGCTGACTAATCCTTTGCAAAGCATGCAGCCTGCCAGTGCTCAGCCAGCTTTGGTAAGAGCATCAGTGGCCTCAGTGTCTTCTCAGGACCACCTTGCAGGTACTACCACACTGGCTGTGAGCCAGGGGCTTCATGGACACATTTCTGTGCAAGTCGCAATAGCACCAGAGAGCCTGGAAACCTGAAGTCTTGCCCTTTCAGTGGGAGTGTCAAGGCAGTCATTAAACAAAGGATCTGGCTTTTGCTAAAAAGTGCTTGAACAGTATCACTAGCAGCAAAATCAGTCTAAGTGGATTTCCTCTGATGTGCCTGGCATTTTCATTGAGGTTTCAGACTTCCCACGCTGAAAGCTTTTGTTTCTGTTTTTGTCCTGCAGCACTTTTGCATCAAATGCGAAATTTCCCAAATTCGTAGTTGGGAGAAATTTGCCGTGCTCTTCCACATTTACTTCCTCTCCTTTCAAAAGGTTCTGTGTCTGTGAAACTTGTGCTTTTCCCCCACTTCTCCCTCAGTTTGTGAACTCAGCCACCTGAAACAATATGATTTAATTCTCTCTCTCTCTTTTTTTTTTTTTTTTTTTAATTTTGTTACAGGGGTAGAATATAGTGGTGTCCAAAGGGTGAGTCTGTCCTGACATTCTTGCCTGATTTTGACTTTAAGCATCTCCAAGCTTCTTGCAGTTGCGTCTTGGAGCTTCATACAAGTGTACTTTAAATACTTAGTCCACCTTCAGGTGGAAACAGCAGGGCTATTTTTTGTGTGTTAGCAAATATTTTGCAGAGGAAAACCACTCAACAGCAGAAGTGAAACCCCAACTCGAAACAAATCCCTTGTAGTCAGACAGATAACTTGAGACGAAATCCACCTCTTTTTCAAGCTCCCCCTTAGGTCTGTTGGTCACTGTGAGTCCTGCTCAGCAGTGCTGTGTTCCCACCTGGAGCTGCAGTGCCAGCCTGGGGAGCTGCTCTTACCTTTGCTGATGTTCTCAAGCCACATCCTTTCTGTGCTGTTTTCTCCTTCTTCCTCTTGTATTGCATCTCACTACTTTGTCAGTCAGTCCCACATCCCCCTCCCTTCATTTATCCAGGAAGTTTTGATTTACAACTACTGTTTGAGGACTCTGCTTCTAATTATTCTCTCTTTTGTGCAGTTGAAAACATAAGGCAGGGGAGGGTGTACAATACCTCTTTTGGAGATCTCCAAATTGCCTCTTTTCTTTTATTCCTTAATTTGTCTGTCCTGTGCAGCTTGAGCAGAAAGTCCGTTCATCTATATGATTTCTATGACTGACAATATTTTATAAATATGATATTTTATAAATCAAATATCATGATAAGGATGCCTTGGACATGTCTCATATTAATCCACACCTGCTGGATCACTGTCAGGATTCTGGGAGACATACATTGTGGAATAATAATATAGTTGAGAGCTTTCCATCATAACATACTTTTTTTCTAAATAATCTCTTCTCTCCTAGGCTCTCCTCTGCATTTTCCAATGCTGTTACAGCAGCCAAAAAAGAAAGAAAATTTTTATTTACCATGTGTAAATCTTACATTCAAGCACTAGATTTTTATTTTTTCAATGGGGCATAAGTATCAGCTTTCATTATGAAACAAATGAAAATACTCTTGTAATAAATATCCACAGTGATGTTTTCCAGATGCTGGAGAGTAGACTGTGTAAAGGACTATTTGATGTGTGCAACATTTTTTAATGCACTTCCCAGGAGAATTGACAGCTAGCATCTGTTACAGATATGATGCTCTTAAAGGTAACCTGCAATTGGTGCTTAACAATCTTTCCTTGCTCCAATAATATTCAATCATTTTAATGAACTGAAATGCTAATTGGCTGAACCTTCAGCTGGAATAGTGTTTGTGTAATATACCATTATTTTATACCAAGTGAAAAATTGACCTTTTGGCTGATTGACATTCCAACATCAAATTCAAAACTTCCCCATACCACTGTTTATGGGACTTCATTTGAATCTCATGGTGAACAAGCTACTCACAGTGCTGTGATCAGAAACAGGCGGAGCATTATGTTGCTCATCAGGGTTCACGTTACCCTGGATGTTTAAGTCTTGGTTGCTTCACACCTAATGCTGATTTGGTTTTGGTATTAACTATTCCTCATCAGCTCCATTTGATTATGTGGCTACTCAGCCTCTGGGACAGGGATTACAAGGCTGGTCATCTTCCACGTAGTACAAACATCCCATTCCTGGATTATTATGGACTTTATTTCTATGCTGAGATTTTGCCCAGGTGTGCATTATCCCACTCTCTCTTCCTAAACCCTTATTTTCATGAGAAGAAAGTATGGGGAAACAGACCATTAAAGAGTTTTTCAGTGATCAGGACAGATAACCGAGCTAGGTTTGAATGGCACCAGCATCCAGGGCATGTGATGCTTTACAGCTCCCTGCAGTTTAGACATTGCTATTTTGTACAGGAAGGCAAATGATGCTTACTAATACACCTGATTTCTCTCTGTTCAGTGAACACTTGCAGCCAAACATGGTCTGAGAGATTTTCCTTCTCACGTTGGAATTACAGTTTCAAAGGAAGACTCAAACGTCCTGCAAACAATTTGCAGTTCCTCACTCATCATGAAACACATTAACAGCTCCTTTTTTCTTTTTAAAATCTCTCTGGTAAATTTCTGAGGTGCTCAATTTACTGAGTAAATGCAAGATTTCCAGAAGGATTATGTTTTATACGTGTCCTGGTTTGAGGTAAAACAAACCAATTTTCTGTTCAGTAATTTTACTTTTTTAGCTGGGCCTAACTAAAGACTAACTAAAGTCTGAATTTAACAGCATATTGTTCAGTGTTGCTTCTGTAACACTGTGTCTGTTACCTGACTGTCTGATGCTTCATTTTCCAATATTCAATAATTGGTTCTACTAATATAGAGGGGCAAATTTTTAAAACTAGACTTTTAAATCAAGCTGTTCTCTCTAGATAACAAACATATATTTCCTCCCCAAATGTTAATTCCTGAGTTCTACAGGAGAAATGATGCAAGGGAGTCTTGCCAGCAAAACAAAATTAATAAAATAGTGCTGTCTTATTGAGAAAAAATGACATGTTTGCTGCAGCCTGAAAAAAACAGAGCCACATTTGCCTTCTCACATCCACAGTTCAGAGAGGAAAATCCTTCCAGGGTGGTACAATTCTGTGAGTGTAGCAATGTCCTTCCCTGCATCTTGTAATAAGAGTGGAACCACCTGGCTTCCTAGAAATTCATTTGTTGTTGAACTGAATCTGTGAAATTCCTATTCACAGGCTTCAAGTTCTTCTAAACCATTTGTATCACCTACCAGCCTGTGACATGTCATGTCATGGTAAGGAACTGGTGGGAGGTGAAATAAAAGCTCGGTCCACTTGTCCACAAGGGCTTGTTGTTCCTTCTAAATAAGGAAAATATTTCTTCAGGCTTCCTTTGAATCTCTGATCTTTTTAGAACAACTGAGTTGAAAAACAGTGGGGTCTTGTTGAATTTCAACTATAACAGCATTTCCTGAAAAAAAATCCTCTCTAAGACTTTCATATTCCTATGCAATTTTCTGTTTTGATCTTGTCTCTGTTTCTGATGTCTGCCTCTGAAAGGAAAAAAAATAAGAGCAAAACCCCCCCTCCCATCATTAAAATAAAATTCAGAGCTCTAGATTCCTGCAGACAGATTCTCTGTGCATCATAAGTATCCAGTCACCATTTCTTTCTCCCACAGAAAGAGCTAGGCCGGTGTATTCTGATTGCATCTTTCTTTCATTAACAGGTACCCATTTTTCCTCTCCAAAATGTAGTGATAATTTTCAGATTCTGTTCCTGGTGTTCCTGGTACCCTATTTATTTTGATTAAAATCTCAGAGAAGGCACAAAGGCTTTTCAGACAAAGCTCCAGCTCAATAGTGCACTTTTCATTTTTCTGACTTGGGTCTGGAATAAATCACTCACTAGTATATCCACAGAAGCTTTTCCTCATTTATACATGTCCTAATAATATGAATGACAAGGGACACATGAACATTCAAGAGGGTTCCAAGAAATGTTATTTTCATCTGATTAAATGCATATTTAAGCACCATCCTACAGCTGTTCCATATGTAATTAAACTTTTTTCTTTCAGATATTCCAATACTAAGGCTCAGGTTCATTAGCCAAAGCAGTAAAGTGTATTAGAACAGTTTAAAACAGCAGTGAACACTGAAATCTTATGGCTATCCATATTACCCAAACAAAATAGAATCCCTTCTGTCCAGGCTTTCAGATGGTAGATTTACTGAGCACCCAGCCAGGCAATTATCTATGCTAATGCCCATGAATCTGTATCAAGGTCTGCAGATCATCAACAGAAACACTTTAGGCAAAAAACAAATATGTACAGGCACTTTGGGGTAGGAGGATCTTGGAGACAGAGCCTATGGAGTGCTGGAAGCCCATTCATTCATACTGAACTATAAAGTCTGGGCTAGATAGTAGCTGCTTACCAAATTGCTATTTCCTCACAGCACGTCGTTGCTTTGCCTCCACTAAATTCTAAGGCACTAGTAACGTATGAAGGCTTCTTTTAGGGAGTGATGACAATGACAAGTAAGGACTTCAGCACCTTCTGTGGGCAGCAGAGTGAGACCCTCCACATAGTGGTGTTTTTCTGGGGGCTCTGATGGTCATTTTGCCTATGTATGATGAAATAGCTCAATGACGAGGTGCCATTTGCTGACTGACGATTGCCACAGATTGCGTCCACTCCCCCATGTCTGTGTGTAGCTCCTGCCGTCTCCTCATCCAGATCATCAGCTGTCTTTTCACAACATAAGTTCTGCAGCATTTCTTATATGATTTTCAAATCAGCTATGTTTCATCCACAGCCAAAGGAAGGAGCCTGCAGAGAGCAAGGTACCTTAGTTTATGGACTTTACCTCTCGCCAGAGGGTTTGCAAAAACAGACAACCTTGTATCCCCACTCACACCCTACACACACCCCGCTGAGTTAGTTTCTCAGACCACATATTCTTTTGTATTTAAATGCCACAAAGACAATATACATGATCAATGCTTAGTTGAAGGAAGTCCTTCCAGTGCAACACAAATGTGTTTACAGCAGCATTCAGTTCAGTCTAAAGCAGACCATATGTTTAAGTGGCAGAGAAAAATAAAATACTCTGCAGAAGACCTGAAAAAATAAATTCTGGTATTTCCTATACAGTCTGCTGAATAAAGAGTCACTACTGTGTTATGAAAAAAGACCCCTGAACTGACTATAATGTTGTCACCAAGCATTATGCAAAAGCACCCTTAATTTTAGCCATTCCAAAGGTATAAAGAACGTAGAGGTATCTTAACATGCTCTGTTACTCCCATCTTCCACAAGTTTATTACAGAATGCAAATGAATGCTCAGTCATTGCCACATGACTCCTGGGGCTGAAGTCTCCAAAGTAGTGTGGATTTTTTATAAAACTGGGAAATTTCTCAGTATGCTGGGCAAAAGAATCAGGCTCTGATGTGAAGGCAGTGGTGGACCGTCATTTTGCTGAAGGAAAACCAGTCAAAGACATTTTACTACAAGAAAGGAAACCTGGAATTGTTCATCAAGCCCCAAATTTCTGCCAACAGAGGCACCTCTGTGGTGTCACTGAGCACACTGAATATGCCAGCTTGCCTGAATTCAGCCATCAGACATGTTTCTCCTTATTCAGCTTCTGGCATTTTCTTCTTGCAGCTTTTTTCATCCACACAATAATATAAACCTGCACTGCTCCCGTCAGAGTTTCTTTTCCTCTTTCTGTTAAATAACAAAAGAAGGTGAGAGCTATATAGCTCTAACAGAGTTATTAAAACCAAAACTAGAGAGAGAGGTAGCATCAATCTTAAAAGAAGTTTTGGAGAGAAAGAGAATAGATTGCTGCAACATTAAGGTAATATCTGATGATAACAGACTTGTGGAGTTTCTGCATAGCTGAAAGCTGTTTGTAGGTGTTTTTTAAGAATATCTGGACCAGCCATTCTTTAACAGAAAACATACACGTGGTAATCATAGTAGCCCACATTGGCCCCATCAACCAGCCTGACTACCATCTGGTGTCAGAAGTGAGATGATTAGTTTTAGCTTGTTCTTTAGAGGGGAAGGGGTCTCTGGTGGTAGCTGCTCCAAGGCAAAGCATGGAGGACAACTGCTAGTTTCAGAACTGTAATAAAACCTTCCCAAGTTTTCTGCCAACAGGCTAATCAAAATCCAAAAGTGTATTCAGCCTGGAACAGAATACAGATTTTCCCAACAAACATGATAGCTATATCCTGTGTTTAAGAGTAGATTAGATGTGGTGTTGAGGGATCTGGTGTAGGGGAGAACTTGTAGAGTAGGGCTGATGGTTGGACTTGATGATCCCAGGGGTCTCTTCCAACCTAAATGATTCTATGATTCTATGATTCTATATTTATAATATTAATATATATATTTAAAACATGGTCTGATTGCTTGGTATTTGCAAAAATATGAAATTAAAGTCTTTATTAAGCTGTGTGTTCACAAAAGGGTACATTTAAACACCTCTGCTTTTACTTCTTAATTTATATTTAAGTAATCCATTCAAAATTTCTAACCTTTGATTTTCCTGATGTTATATTCCATGAAGGTTTTCCGTGCTTGGCCATTGACATTAGATAATTTTTTTATGGCACTTGACTCTATCTAATGGCATAGCACTATATCATCTTTCTCTGCAAACCTATGAAGAAAACAAATAAAAGTAAATATTTTAATATTTAAATGACATTTTACCTACATCTCTTGTTTTATTGCTCAGAGGAATAATTACTTAACTGAATCTTGGAAAAATTTATAAAGAAATTAATTACTATTTTTAATAAAATATTGCAATGTCTGAAACTTCTCTCCACAGAGATGATGATAATCACATATGTCTTCTGGTTTGTGGGAGACAATAAAAAGATAATTTAATTGAAGCTGGATTACAGATTTATACAGCAGAAGCAATTTCAGAAGAAATGAGACCAGCAGGAACTTTTCAGGGGAAAACATTCATTTCATCAGAAAATATCACTTTATGAAAAACAAGATTTATAAAAAAAAAAAAAAAGAAAATCAGCATACTTTTCACATCAATA
>VZTM01032500.1:20461-43585 GCA_013400555.1 Jacana jacana
AAATGGTTTAATATTATCTTAGATCCTTTCTTATTTACTGTCAGTGTAAGAGGCAGCAGAAGAGAAAAAAAGGCAGTATTTTCCTTTAGAGAAGGCCTCACTTAAGTGTCCAGGGCATGTAGGGATTAGAAACCAGCTTTTATTTATTTTGAAGAAAGTTGAATATTCAGCAGCCCAGTCTTTTTGTCTATGTAATTATGTATTTATGTCTATGTAATTTTAATTCAATATAAAATTCTCTATTCTTTGGAAAGTGTTCTCCGAATGCTTATCCTAATCCTTGGGATATAACTTTTATCCTTTATCTATTTATCATGAATCAAATTAAAAGAAACAGGAATTATGTCAGAAAGAAATTTTTCAGGCAATTTCTAAACATTGTTTGAATTTTTACTTCTGAAGATTTCCATGACAATTAGTCACATCTACCAGAGTATACTTGATCCTGTTCTTACAGGAGAAGAACAGGAGAAGATCAGAAGAAGAGGTTTCCTCTTTCATCAAGAGAAACCTTGAACCAAATCAAATAAGAAAAGTTAAAAGAGGAAAGCCTTCAATTTCCGGCTGGGCAAACAAAAAAACCCTCATCCATGCTACCACAGATATGTGTGTTTCTCTATATCTGTACACGTGTATATGTATAAGCACAGAACAAAGACCTTTAAAATCTGCCCATACACTTTCCTCCAACTCAAGGCCAGTAAAAACCCATATGCCATACCATGCTTTTAAGAGTAATAAGTGTGTACCACAGCTTTCCAGAAAATGAAGTAGAAGCAAGTAAATTGCAGAATAGGACTTGGAAATATTCATAGAATCATTTAGGTTGGAAGAGACCCCTGGGATCATCAAGTCCAACCATTCTCTTAATTTACATCTGTACAGTATATAACTAAGGGAACTATGTTGAAAGCTTACTGGTGTACACTACAGTTTACTTCCAGATAATCTTCCCCTGCTTCTAATCCTCCATTATATCTATATTTTAGCCCAAGGCTCAATCTCCTTCTCTTATCTGAAGATTTTTCCTGTATTTCACAAGGAAATTACTTCTAACAATTAGCTGCATGAGTAGATTCCCTCTCTGGCATAGATACCCACAGTATTGAACTTCTAAAAATTCTAAGCTCCTGGTTTTTACCAGCTCTGGACCACATGCAATCATCTGTTTGTTGTACAGAAGGGAAATGCAAAGCTTTTAGCATCTTAGCTACATTTTTCTTCAAAAAAGAAGGAATATAATGCTACTAGTATAATCTGTGTCCAACCCATTTCAACCAGCCTCCACCGAATTGAAACACTTGCTCTGGCTGCTTTTATCCCCAACAATTTTTTTTTTCTCATTTGCTGTGCCCTTGTTACTCATGTCTGTGACATACTGGGCTAAAGAAAGTGCTCTGTGCAAAAATAATTAGATTTCCATGTAGCAAGTGCTGCTACTATTTACAGTGCAAAGTAATAAAGAGTAATATGGCCAGAAATTTTATATTGAAGTAGTACCTAGTTTTACCATAGTAAATTAATTTTTCATATTTCATGATTAGTCAAAAATAAAAGAGATGGAAAATTGTCTGGATCATACAACCGCATCACTTACAATAACGAACACCCTCCATTTTCCCCTTCAGTAAAAGGAATCAATGAGAGGCTCAGCTCTTGACTGAATTCTTGGAAATATCACCATATCCATAAGAGCTGTTAAAACTGAGTTTCATGATCACGTTGGATTCATTCTAGATAATAAATGATCTGCCTTATGAATACAGAGGAACTCCTGTCTCCATCACATGTATCGCTTCTCTTAACTCAAAAGCTATCACTGTGCAAGAACTCACTGCAATTTTTGCATTTTATCTTGCTTTAAAATACAGGCTGAAAGCCTTTCCTGAAGTAATTTCTAGCTGAATGCTAGATGAGTAATTATCAAAATAACACTATTGACAGTATTGATGTAGCCAAGGGGAGCCCTTGCATGATAAAGGAAAACAACATATGACAGTAACTGTCCTTTCTTTCTTGTAGATGAAGATGTTTCAGCAGACAAATAGCATTTAGAATTCTAAATATTTTTGGCAGCTTCTCTCATCAGAGATCATTGAACAAATCAAGATATTCTTGGAAAGTGATCGTAATTTTTGTTGATTCATAATTCATGAAAGGATGGAAAAGGAAGAGAAAAATGTCAAGTTTATCAATAAAGACAAGTTGCTAAAAGACTTTCAGAGAGATGTATGCTTTTCAATGCATATGTAACTTATCTAAAAGGATCAAAATTTACTGTTAATATAAAAAAATTACAACTAAATCTGTCTTCTTAGGGGGGCTGATTGAGAAGACAATAAAATGATAGAAACTCTGTGCTGTCTACTAGGGAATACTGTAAATGGGAAAAAACAGTCCTAACTAAGCATAACAATAACAACACTAAAATAACTGTTCTACCTGGGCAGGGCAAATAGCTCTGTGAGAATGTCAAGAGACCCTTCAGCTATTGCTAAAAAAAATCAGCAAATAGATTAATTTGAGAATGATTAGAAAGGGACTAGAGAACAAACTTGTTGTGTCGGTGTAAGTGCCTACGGTTCAACTGAATATTCTTCATACTGTCTATATGAATGAGCCTATGGCAAAGTAGGAAAGCCATGCAGATGGGCAACAAGAAAATGACTTCTAAAATTCCAAGGAGACTATTTTTATTAAGAACTCTTCAACCTGGACCCCACAAAGGGACCCCTTTAAAAGGATCCCACAGCTCACACTGGAAATTATGGGAGTCTTTAATGCAAAAGATGACTTGGAGGAGGTGATGGGAATGCTTCTGTCCTGTTTCTCAAAATAGAAGAAGTTACTGGTACCACAGCAGTTTTACAAGGAAAGGCAGGATACATATAGCCTACATAGCTCTTGACAATATTTTTTTTATTTTATTTCTTTTCTAGGATGCTTTGGTAGACCAAATATGTAAGGAGATCCAAAGAAAACTGAGGTCATTTCATGGAGCATATGTCTACTTTGCCTGTACATTAGTGTAGTGGTCTGGATACAGCTTCCACAGCAGAAAGTGCTGAAGTGCTGCTCCATGCTGGTCTTCAGTCTTCAACTTTCTACAGACATCTGTTTTGCTGTTGAAAAGGACAGGATATATTCTACGATTGACTTCTTGTGTGGGACAGTGGCTTTTCTACTTCAGTATACTGTCATTGAAGGCAGAAGAAAATTCAAATCAAGTTTTAAAATTATACCGTAGTGCTTACTATTGATTTGCTAGTCTGCAAGATTAACTCTAGTTAGGGCTAGAGTATTAGGTGTGAAAGGATACATCACAGACTGATAGAACCGCCAACTAGAAGAACAGGGTGTGAAATAGTATTTCACACTGCATAACAGAGAGCTCCAGAAAAACTTTCTTATCTTTGCTGCAAATACTGCACACCAACATGGAAAAGCTTAAGGAAATTACAATTACAATTAAATTTGTGAAATAGCCTGCTGTAACACAAGCAAGGTAAGAAGTATTTGTGCTTTGGAATATTTTGATATAAAAGGTATACACTGAATGAGGCTTTTAGACTTTTTTCTTTTTTCACCCTTCTATCCTGACTCTGGCACGTCTGAGTTTATAAAAATATATATTTTTTACTAGACTCATGCCGTCTGCTGAGAGCTCTTTTCTCTGGCAGGAGTAAACCTCTAACAGGTAAACTCCAAAGTGATGGATTAGAAAAATAAAAGTAAAAGACATTTCCGTATCACAGCTATTAATGAGAAAACATATATTGCTAACAGTAAAATGTTTCCATAAAATCAAGTGCTTTTAAACTTGGGGCCACCTTATGCCTCAAAGGGCATTCATATTTAGATGAAAGGGATAGTGAATATGCTCTGCCGATGTTTGCTTTAAGGAGTCTGTGGGAGCACTTCACAGTAGGTGGGAAGATTGTTCCAAACAGCAGCTGAGGACAATTGCAAATCTGTACTTTTGGAAGACAGCATGTGAAAAGGGTGAACGGCACTCAGAGTGGTCTCTGGGGGTGCCTTTAGATGAAGCATACATACTTTCCTCTGAGATGAATAAGTTTTTCAAAAATTCTTTCAAAACTGGTAAAAAGTTCAAAACAGGTGTTGAAGTGGCCCTGACAAAGCTTTAGAAGCGAGTGGCACACCATCTTTCTTCACAATTTTAGATGGGATAATAACAGAGAAGAAAGACTGTGCAAATATTTCAAAGAACCTTTGTAACTTCTTAGGCTACATGTAGCAGCCCATGTCCTAAGATACTGGTATTGCAGAAAAAAAACAAATGACAGTTTAGTGCCAGTTGTTTTCTTATGTGAGCAACTGTCTCAGGGCTGTATTTCTCTTCTACACCCTGCCTCAAGTTCCTGCAACACTAACCCACTCTTGCCACATGCACGTCATGGGAATGTGTGGCCCAACTTAACAAATGCATATATTTCTGATAAAGAGTTGCCTTTATTTCCTTACAACTTCATTTTATGCTCCATTACCAAACAAAGCTGGGCTGTGATATTATAGTATATGTCTTAAGCACTAATTTTTCCAAGAAAAATTGGCTCAACTAGAAATGAAAAATTCACTCTCAAGTTAGCACATAGGTTTACACTTAGGAAATTGAGATTGCGACTCCGTTTTCTAATCTGCACCATCCTTATTTTAGCACAGAGTTTTCTTCAGTGTCAGGTATTCTGGACAAATTCTTGCAGGAACCACCAGGATAGCTACACAGAGAGTTTGTGAAGAAAATACAATGAAAATCTATATTGCAAGGTGACTCAGAGGTTTGGGCTCACTAACTGGGAAACTGGCTGATAAGAATGGAAAATTTTAGACTTACTGCTTGTTAGAGAGGGTTTGTTAATAGGCAATGGGACAGTGAGGTAGAGAAGGTGTTAAGAAGCCAGAAAAAGACAAATAACAAAATATCCCATCAACAGTAGTTAAAAAAAATAGTAGAATTACTTTTCCCATAATGCAGGGAATGAATTTGAACTGGTTCATTGAAAGTCAGTCTGCTCTGTGTTTAGGACTCAACCAGTCTGTTAAATCACATTTTATATACAACTCTGCATGTGTCATTCAGTTGTCACTAATAATTTGGCCAGCATGGAACATTATGATCATATTGCAGGAGGGAGATTGAAAGCTAATTGAAGTGGAAAAACATATTCCCTCCACTGGGGAAATAAGGGAGGAAAGATATATTAGTTCTTGTGCTGTCATTCTCTGAGCCTGCAATTTCAATAAAACAGATGCTTTATAAGCAATCAGATTTGAAATGTAGCTCAAAGATTAGACTTTGCCATCTTCTCCAAAAAAAATTAAGGTTAGCAGCAATGTTAAATTAGCCACATCTTAAATACTTAAAATAAACAGGAAATATATTATATTATGCAAACAAGTAAAGTAGAAATAAAATAAATTACAGAACTACAAATTGATACTTATCACATAGAAAAACTAATTTCTGAGAGGCAGTTCCTAATATCCTATGAAAATCACTGTTCATGCTTAATACTGTCAGAGATTAGGATTTATGTATGCATAGGGTAATACTTGTAATTTTCTATGAGATGCCTGGGGGCTTCTGTGTCATTCTTGAAGTATGTGGGACTTCTGATGAATGAAGGGTTAAGGTTTAAGCCCAGTGTGCTGCACGTGTGCTTTGAGGTGTGCCAAGCTAGCAGGCAGATGCCACCAGTTCCCAAGGTAGTTGGGAGTGGCCTGGGGAGCAAAAGCAACTAAAAGCTGGTGCAGAAGTGCTACCTCAGGAGAAAAAGTCTTCCAGGTTTTAGACAACACTGCGAGAAATTTTGACCTGAAGCACATTGTGGCATAACTTAACAGCCAATGGAAGTTGCGGTAGGATAAAATAGGTCTACTGTGTGAAGTTCTGAACCCCATTAAAATCACTGCCTTTTGTTACTCATGAGAGCCTGTACTGCACTCAAAGTCTTGGTTACAGGCAAAGCAGAAATACACATTATATATATACATGAAGCCAGGAATTTACTGTTAGTATATTGGAAAACCTCAGAATCTAGTCATTATTACTCCAGATCTGAATGTTACAGAAAAAGATAGAATTTTTATACAGAAAATTCTTAGCTTCCACCATTTTTTTCTGATGTTTCAATCACTATTCCCCTGCTAATCTGGGTACTAATACTCGTGTTTTCAGTTGAGTGACAGTGGTGAGTTGTCACAATGAGTTCCCAGCACCTGGAGTCCTTTTCTGGGAGGGATGTAACATTCATTTTGATAGTTTCTTTTTCTCAATCTAGAGTACTCTTGGAATAATTTCTGTGTTTGCTGTCATACTTTTAAGCCTTTTTTCTTCCTTGTTTGATCTAAAGTTCTACATGATGCTTGAATTGATTATATATGATGTCTTTTACCTATGCCATTTCTATGTTCCCTTTGGGACATTTAAAACCAGTTTTGTCCAGTTCTGTGCTATTCTTAACTGACTATGGGTGAGCTGTTCATAGGCATGGGATTTCCAGTATCAAGTGGATGCTCCATCTTTTACCACCTCATGGCTGCCCTCCTCCTGTATCTTTATTACTTAACAACCCTGCTACTAAACAGCCCTACTTAACAGCCCTACTAACAACCCTACTTAACAGGCCTGCATTTCTCTACACTACATCATTATGTTAGAATTAGAAATGGTTGTGCCATACAAAGATGATAAAAATAAAATATATTAGCCATAAACATCAGCTCAGTTACAGAAATTATTGTCACAGATGAAACAAGTAAGGCAACGCTGCAACAGGTCAAGAAAATTTTGGACTGAATATGCCTGTCCAGGCTCAGTCCTGAAACTTGACAAATTCGTTACAAAACCTGTGGCCCATTATTAGCAAAGGCAAAATCATATTACACATGATTATGTTCTTAGCAGAGTGAGATTTTTATTTGTGTGCAACTTTATGGACAGTAGCATTTGTTATGGAATTAGTGAATGGTTTAATTAGATACAGAGACTACTACATAGAAAAGGGGTTTTGTATACAAATTAAATGACTGTTTGGGAACTGCAATAGCTCTGCAAGATTCAAGAATTTGTACAGTTTTTGTGCAGAAGAGAGAAAGAAATGCAAGGCTCTATTTCAGAGCCATCATTTGCAGATGATCAGTGAGTGAGCCTAAATTCTGCATTGGTGAGCCTGGATCACAAAACCTTTCTCCCAAACCTGCAGCACCAATGAAGCCCCAGTTAGCACTGCGTAGTGAATCAGGTCTCTGAGCAGGAGGAGTCCATCTCAGTACGAAATCAGGCAAATTCATTTACTCTGTCAGGGCTCAGACCACTTCTTGCTCAGGTTAACAGAAAGCCTTTTATTAATTGTAGTTGCATCTGGATAGTTTCCACACTGGCACTTGGAGAGATTTGGCAGTAATATTTATTAATCCATTTTGCACTAGCACGATGAAAAATAATGAACAGTTATTTGTTCTCCACAGTCGTAAAACTAAATCACATAATAAGCAGATCTTAAAAGATTTCCAGTCATAACTGATGTGTGGAACAAGCCTGAAAATGTTTTTAAACCTTGAAAATAAAAATATTACTGAAAGAATACTTATAAAGCTGTAAGATCTTAAGACGGTAGCATGGAATTGGGAAAATAATACTTTAATGTTAATAAACAATAAATAACTATATATAAAAAACAAATGACCATACCACCACCTGCTTTACATTGTTATTGCTCAGTTAACATTAAGGAAATCATATAGCTCAAGAAATGCTCTAAAAGTAAAGTTCCAAAGAAAGGTCATGCATAAAACATCTGTATTTCTCCCTGATTCATTCTGTTCCTGAGTCTGAAAATCCATTTCTATCATAGTGATTGTTCAAAGGCTTATTTTGATTTCATTCAAGGAACTTACTGTTCATCTCGACAAATTGCTCTTTTTTCAATGGATCAGAATTCCTATGCAACTGTAAATCATAATTAAAATGTGCTGCTGTAAACAAAAGCAGTTCAACTGGGTGTTCCTGTTCTCTTCTTACTCCTTCAGCCATGCAGCAAATTCAAAGTCATCTTTAATTCCCTTTCATTGCTTCATTGGCATTGAGATGTGATATTTTGTGAGTTGTCTCCCAGCATGTTCTCTATTCCCTGGTGGATGAAAGTTTGGTGAGGTGAATAGGAGCACAAACCTCATTCCTGATATCTGAATACACTGACATAAATGATAAATGTAGCTAGGAGGATTAATATTAGCTAAGTACAAAACTATCCAAGAAAAGCTACACCTACACATAAAAACATACCCTCTTTACATTGGCTTCTGCCAGAAGAAATATCTCAGTGAAGCTGTGCAGTTCAAAAATTTACCAGTTGAGGTGGGAGCAGAAAAAAAAACATCAGAGTTCCTGGTCTGCTGGGATATGTGGCTGTATGATATCTCTCAGACATCACCTAGAAATCTTTGACATGCAACAGTTCCCGAGACACACCACCAAGCTTCCCAGTTGCTGTAGATCTTTTGAACTTTATTAAGAAAAGGTTTGAGGTACTTTAAGAGAGCAACCTGGGTAACTTCTTTTCTCTTTAAGTTCTCTCTGCAATGGCAGATAGGACCAAGTGGCTAGGATGGTGGAGACAAGTGAACCCTGGGGCATGGAAGATGCAGAAAGGGTCAGCATGGCAAACAAGCAATCTCTGAACTGATACACACACCAGCATAATTCCAGTTTAGCATGCACACTGCCTGCTTCTGACAGAAAAGGGAATGACATTGGCCAGAAACAAAGTGATTTTTGTGGAAAAATACTGGCATTCAGTTCTGAAAGAGTTCTGTCAGCATGAATCGTCAGCAATGGTATAAAACCAAAAGTGTTCAGAGAAGTTTCCACCTCAGTATTTATCATAAACTGCCTTTATAGTCTTAAAAACTAAAGAGAGAAAATATCATGTGATCTTTTTGCTCTTTGTCACTGGCATTTGACCATTTGCTCTGAGATCAGAAGGACTATTGACACACCTCTGTATACTAACCTCCATCATCTGCTTAATAAAGATGTGAATCTGGGATGACATTATGTGGTAAACTCAATTTCAAATCTCAGGGTTGGATGTACCTTTTAAGTTGTATTCTAAAATTTTATTCTGGCTTAAGAAAATATTTCTCATTACTGGACACTCACATCAAAACAAAACAAAACAAAACAAAACCAAACCAAACCAAACCAAACCAAACCAAACCAAACCAAAACAAACCAAACCAAAACAAAACAAAACTTTACTTGAAATGCAGGAAAAAGAAATTTTTTAAGGTATTTTAAGACCTCTTTTCCTGAAAGTTTCAAATTGGTTGTAAAACAGTCTAATCAAAGTCTGTCCTGTCAGGAAAAGAGGAAAAGGAATCCTCTTGACTTAACTGCTTTGCAGCTAGGCTTTAAGACTCAGAATAACAAGTGCATAGCCCAATGTTTGGGGGCTTCTAAAAATAAAGGCTTCAAAGTGCTCTCCTGCAAATTGAATTGATTGGCACTTTGTAAAGCTGCACTTTTAGTGGCGATGAATGGAACGTCTATTGGGATTGTTTTAAAGGCCATAAACCATTCTGTTTGATAGTAAGTCATAGCATAATCACAGAATGATAGAATCATAATAATAGAATCATAGAATCTGTTGGAAGGGACCTTAAAGATGAAGCTTCTCCAAGTTGAATAAATATTATCAAGGTGAGTGAGCAGTGTAGGTCAACTTGGCAATGCAGAGAATCCCTGTAGCACATAGCTCACTTATCTAGGCTAACACTGGGAGCTGGCTTTCTATAAATAAGGCTTGGTAGACATTATCTGAGGAAACAAAGAATGAAGAATTGCTGTGCTAGACACAATTTACCACTGGGATCATCTCACCACAAGTTTTCCAACCCGGAAGAAGCCTAAGGCACTGATGATGCTTTGGTCTGCCTTTGCCTCTACCTACAGCAATTTGAGAACTGCACCCTCTGACGTATCTTTAGATATTATGAAGTATGTGTGTGAACCTTATGGATCTGTGGTATATAGAAGATCAGACTAGATGATATGGTGTTCCCATTTGTCTCTGTCTTCAGAGACAAAACTAGAAAAATATGACATTTTCAGAAATGTTTTGTTCAAGGTATGTCTAAAGCACAGATTAAATCCCTTTATGATGTTACTCTTCAAGGGGGTCTCTGGGCCAACCTACAGTTACATCTCATATGATTATCATAAAACAAGCTTCCGCTTCAAATGAATATTCAGTTAGGTGAGAGTACATAAGAAAAGGCCAGCATACCTCACTTCTCATGTCAGAGTTATTCCCTGTGAAAGCTAAACAACACTTTTTTCAGTACTCTGGATTTCTGAAGAAATAAAACAAGAAAGAAAATGGAAAACCAAAGAAAGCCTATATAAAAAAATTCAGTATAGAGTACAGAATCTTACCATGATTTCTGAGTGTAGGTACATGCTTTTCATATTAATTTCTTTTTCCTTTCCTCTTTCCTGGGTCTGCTTTGACATTCGATGCACATAAAAGAATTTTCATTAAAAAGGAGCTTTTAGAAAAAATGAAAGTGTCTTTTAACAGAAAGTTAAAAGTGGGAAATCGTGCTGCAACTGTAGCAGAACGCAAGTGTACACTGCATTTTAAACAGGAATTATGTAGGTATAAAGAGAAAACAGGATGAACTGCTAACAGAACTGTCTAAAACCAACTCTCTTTAAAGGTCAATGTGTCCATTATTCAGGGAAACAAATATTAACCCATTTTTTTAAGTGGTCTCACTTCTTTGCTTTGCTTCTACATTTGTTTGAGGTTAATGTTTCTCTAATGCTTGAACGAAGCACAGTTTGATGACACAAAACTGGGAGGTGTAGGTAACACACCAGGAGGCTGTGCTGCCATATAGCAAGACCTGGACAAGCTGGAGAGTTGGGCAGAGAGGAACCAGATGAAATTCAACAAGGGCAAGAGGAGGGTCCTCTGCCCCTTTACTCTGCCCTGGTGAGGCCCCATCTGGAGTACTGTGTCTAGTTCTGGGCTACCCAGTTCAAGAAGGACATGGAATCATTAGAGAGGGTTCAGCAAAGGGTTACAAAGATGATTAGGGGACTAGAATATCTCTTTTATGCGGAAAGGCTGAGGGACTTGGGTTTTTTTAGTCTGGAGAAGTCTAAAAGGGGGACTCATCAGCACCTATAAATACTCAAAGGGTGAGTGTCATTAGGATGGGGCCAGTCTTTTTTCAGTGGTGCCCAGTGACAGGAGAAGAGGTACCAGGCACAAATTGGAACATAAGAAGTTCCATCTAAATATGAGGAGGAACTTCTATACATTGAGGGTGGCAGAGCACTGGAACAGTCTGCCCAGAGATGTGGTGGAGTCTCTGTCTTGAGATATTCAATACCCACCTGGACAAGTTCCTGTGCAACCTGCTCTAAGTGGACCTGCTTTGGCAGGGAATTTTAATTAGATGATCTCCAGAAGTCCTTTCCAACCCCATATCATCCTGTGATTCTGTGATTCTGTTTCCAACCAAACAATAAAAAGAGCAGACTTTGCACATTGTTGTGCAGAGAACAGGAAAGATTCTTCCTATGGTAAAATGTAAACTTAAAAAGAATGAAAAGGAGAAACTGAGAGAGGATTTAAAGGGGAAAACGAGCAAACTTAAAAGTGAGAAAATGATCAAAAGAAAGAAAATATAGAGAAAGCATAGGTAGGGAGAGAAATTTTTGAATGCTAGAGATTTGTGTTTTTGCAAAAACTCTGAAGGAACTACTTGAAAAGAGAAGATAAAAACTTCATTAGTGACATGAGAGACCAAATTTTCTAGTTCTTGGGCATAGTGAATGCAGAATTTTAAACAGTAAATATAATTTCCTTCATGCAACTCAAATTTAGAAATCTTAAAAGAAATTTAAAAACATGAAAAGTTTGCACAGCTCTGGAAATAGTCCCAGAATAGCCAGGTGAATTCCAACTGAGGGACTGGGCTGCATGTGAGGACATGATTTACAGGAGCTATTTTTAATAACTTTGAAAAGAAATAATTTAGAGGAAAAAAAATAGTGGGGTGTGTGTACGTGCAAAAACTTTGGTAAAGAGGATCCTGTGCTATGGAGAGAAGTCAGAAGAAACCTTCAGAAAGGTAAAATTAGGTGAGAGAAATCCTGGCACCAGATGTAGGAGCTGTATGGCACCAGGACCAGCTGATCAGTAAGGTCCCCTCTCATGCTGCTGGCAGCGTGTCTAGAGAGGCACTAACAATAGAAGGTCTGCTGCTAGGAGTGTGACACATGGCTCGGGTGCTCCAAACGCTCGTACATACTGAGTGACAGTGTTAAGAAAGGGGACACTGTGGCTTTTGAGTGCTCTTCAAGTCTGCTCCAACGGGGAAGGCTGCAGACAATTTAGCAGTCAATGCTTTTGTACTCCTGTCTGAAAACAGGCATTGATGGAGCACAAAGGTGAAAGAAGCTTCTTCGAACAGAAACACCAAGCATTTGGGGAGAAAAAAAAAAAGACTGAGATGAAGTAGGGGACAAGAACAGTAGACTGAATCATACAGTACTTAGAGACTTATATAGGCACAGTTATCCAGACACACATTGAGTTTGGCTTGGTAAAACTCTACCCTCTTGCCTACTTCTATAAGCACCAATGATCACATCTTCACTGATTTAGACATAAAATGCCTTTTATTTATTGAATTCTAGAGGATCTTCTTTTGTTGTGAATGTCACAGCGGGACATCCTTCAACACTGTACAGTGCTTAATCTTTGATATTTTGAAATGGAGGAAGGAGACAAGATAGCAAACAATTCAGTGTTGCAACGGAGAAGAGAAGACTTATCTTCTGTATTGACTACTCCTGGTAATATCCACTAGAGGCAAACAACAGTGAATTAAACTAACACTGAACAGAAAAGAAAAGCAAAATAACTTTCTTAAGGCATGAGTAGCATACTTAGAAAAGAACACGTAGTAGACATACTGAAGGCTACTTTTACTCCATTTTGCTATCTTTGACTTTTTCATTTGCTTGCTACTAGTTTCTTAAAATGCATGTCTGTGTGCATTGTTCCATAATGAGAATATTTCTATGCTTACTCACATTTTTCTCGATTTAACAGTGTATATTGTCATTCCCCTGAAATGTGAAAGATAAACCAATTTTGAGCTCACTGCAGATATCCCTCACAAATAGCTTTTCAGCACCCCAAGCACAGAGACCCTGATTTCCAACAGTCCTGTGGGATTATTTGTACCTATTTAAACTCCATGAAAAATACTACTGAATCAGAATAATGCAGAAAACTAAAAAACATACACGGCTGTGGAGGATCAAACACGATGTCTGACATTTCGTTGAGCTATCTATATCAACAGAGATATAGTTGCTCTTCGACCATATCTATAGAAACATCAGAGTTCTTCCTGCAGAGTATTGACTGAAAATATACTTACACAGTGAAACACAACTTAGCAACAGCATGTCATCAGATTGACTCTTACCACTTGATTTATGGTTCCTAAGAATAAAATATTATAATTGAAAGTAGTCAAAGTTGTCAACATCTATATTTTATGAACTATTCTGACTAACTGTGACCAGAATCGGGGGCTTTTCCAAAGTCCTGTAAGTTTGTTTTAAATTATATACACCTCCAACAAACTAAAATTGATCAATATGAGGAAAGAACATACAGCTCTTTTAACATAAAAATTCGTTAATAGTGTAAAAGAAAAGCAGCGAACTGTACTTTACACATGATATTTTGAAGTATTGAAGTATTGAAGCTATCAAGTAGTCCTAAAAAGAAAAAGTTAAAAGGATATAAAATTTTGTTGCTGCCACTGTTCTCACATGAATAGAAGTAGGAAACATTCACCAAATCTTTTGAAAAGCAGAAAAGACAGCAGTGAATCATAGAAAGGTTAGAGTCAGAAGAACTATTATCCAGTTGTGGAATTTCAAACTTTAGTTTGGGGGCAAATTTATGTTGAAACTTAGTTCAGTTCTGTTCAATGTCTATTGCTGTGATTTTCTTGTCAACTTTATGTTTAATAAAGGGAATCGATGTTATGTAACTCATTTTAATAACTCAAAACTGTCAGGTAAGAAAGGACAGTGCTACTTTTATTATTGACTATTTTTTCTTTTAAAATGGTTACTCTATATAACTTGCTTTTAGTTATGGATGTGTTTACTTTTCCCAGGAATTTCAAATGCCAAAATATCCTGCACCATATCAGTGACTTAGTCGACTATTGAATGTACTGAATTAAAGTCACGTTCCACTCTTCCTGTGCTCACTGAACCCTGCTATTAAAGGTATCATCTGCAGACCTTTGACAGTCAGTACAACTCATGTCATTCTGTTTAAATTAGTATAATCCAGGCTGAAGCATATAATTTGCGTTGGTCTTCCACACAGAAAAGAGATGAAGACTTCAGGTTTTATTACTTTTCTGTTGTTAAGAAATAATTTAAATAATCAACAGGGTTGTCTGCATTATACCTAAAATCATACCACTTCAGTCTAACTCTGTCTTATAGTACACTCGAGTTACACTAATTCACAGTAAGAAGACACAGTTCTAATGGTTAGGGCAGAATAACAGTATATCTTTTTTTCTTGGTTCTCTTTCTGGCTCTGTTCTTATCCTGTGACCCTGCTTACATTGCTTAATTTTTCTACTCTTGAATTTTCTCTGGTGTGCACACTGTGTTGTCTCCTACATCCTTACAGTGAAGATTTAAGGCAGAACTAGTGCAGCCATACTGGACACGAGAGGTGAGAGCAAAGGCAGATTAAATAGCTACGGGACTGACTTCATGTTGTAAGGAAGGTGTAAGGGTAAATATCACTATGAAATGCAATTTCTTGCTCTCAAGGAGTTAGACTACCTGGAGTCTTGGCCAGCTGGGGCCCTGGCTTGCCCAGGGTGGTAAAGGACCCCTGGCTCGAGGCTCACAGCATGCACTCTTTGGCAACTGAAGCAGGCAGGCTTCACAGGGTGATTTCTTAAAGTGCATAGCTGTTTTATAAACCCATAGAGAGTTAGGAACCTCTGAGAAAGAAACAAACAAACTAGCCAACTAGCCTCAGAAATTCAGCAGGTTATTTCTGCTGCTTTATATCACTGTCGTTGTAAGTCCCGGGGCTGGTCGAGAATTAAAATCTGCAAAGTCCTTTCCAGCTTCTAGATCTGGTCTACTGGCATGCAGCAACAGAAGAGCTTCCTTCTCACAGATGATGTAACTTTTTTCTTTCAGTCAGTTAACATTTTCCTCAGTTGTAGCCTTACACAAGGTAATATCAACATTCACCAACAATTAAAGATTTTTAAAGTCACAAAATAAGGCAGCTGTTCTAATAAAAAATAAAATAAATCATAATAAAAAAATATTATAGTGAAGACTGCAATGAACAAGGCAGTTGAAATATAGCACACTGCTCACAAAATAAAATAGTGCTTAATGGTGCATTCAGATGGTTCCCAGCTTTTTGCTTATGGCAAACAGAATGATGTTGCTGTCGATAATGGATTAAGTAGCAAAGAAATAAAGCTGAGTTGAGTTTTGTTGGAAAAAAAGGTCATATATAATTAAATTTAAAACGTGTGATGTTTTTTTTTAATTTTGCTGACCAGGGTAAAGGCAATCTTCCCCTTCTTACTAAGATATAGTTCTAATCACAATAATTCAATCCAAACCAGTCTATCTTTATAACAAAGTGTGCAGTTTGCTCCTTTTTAAAATATAAAGCTAGTTTGATCTTAATTTGAATGTCAGAGCAGGAAAGGAGAAATATTAATCCATTCACTTTTCTTCATTGAAGTTTGGATGTGAGTAAATGCATGTTGTCTACACATGATATACACATATGACATACATATATATACATGTATGTTTGTGCAAATCCAACACAATGATCCAAGTCCCTGTTAATATGTTATTCAGAAAGTATACATTAAATGCTTTTAGAGAAGGGAATGGTTATGGAACCATGCCTGGATATTGATTTTGTTTCTAATCGTGTACTAGCAAACTATGGAGAATTATTTCTTTTTTTTTTTTTCTTTTTTTTTTTAAAGTTGATTTTAGGCACATTGAAATGTAAAGATTTTGGTTGCTATTGAAAAAAAATGTATATGCCTTCACTCTACAGTCCAAAACACGGGATGTTTCCAAGAATTCTGTTTGTAAGGAATAATCAGTGGCTCTGGAGACAGCTTCAATCTGTCTACATAAAAAGTGAAAATAAAGATAATAAGAAGTTAGCACTAAAAAGCATATTTTTTTTTCCTTTTAATTTAATTTCCTCAAAATATAACTTCGCATCTTAAACTCTTTCAACCATTTTGATTATAGCCAGAAAAGATGTTCTTCAGTTATCTTTTAGAAGACATTTTGCATGAGTGAAAATTGTCAAATACAAAATGGTGGAAACCATAGATATTGCAGAATTACTGAGGTGGAAGCGACTCCTGAACATCACCTGCAGCAGGTTGCTCATGGCTGTGTCCAGTTAGGGTTACGGATCTTTTGGGGAAAAGGAGCTGTGCACTAACCAACTCAAGCCAATAATAACATAATCAGAGAAGGAGGACTTGTTGATTAGCTCATTGTTTCTCACACACGTGAGCTGCCCTCTGATGAAATATTTTGTTTCTTTTAATTAAAAGCCTAGCAGGGCTTGGGGCTCTCTTAGGTAACTATGCCTCTTTCAGGGATTTGAAGTTCTAGCTCCATGAGTCAGCAGTGTCTTTTTGTATTTTTGTAATTAATTCGCATGTGCACATGAGAAAATGGCCTAAAACAATTTTGTTTTTACAAGCACTATTCCTCATAAGGAAGTTAATTTTCCCTTTGAGAAATGGATGATAGAAAAAATTCCATTTTCTACCAAAAAAGGTAAGTCCACACATTTTATAAATCATACTCAGTTATTCTCACTTATATGCAAGTATTTATTTTATCTATACCAAAGATTTCCCTGATTACTGTGAGACCTGGACCTTTTTATCTCTGAGATAAATCATTAATGAAGATTTTTTTTTTTAATCATGTAGCTGTTTTGACTATGTGAATGGATGAACTGAACTTCAAAAAGCAGGTTATGTTCTCTGTTCTGCTTGATGTGAATCCAATCTCCTGCAGAAAAGAGTAGCGATGAAGTTATTTGGTGCCTTTTCATTCCGATGTTTGGTTTGAGTTGTAGTAATAATCTTCATTGCTTTCTGAGGAAAATGTAAGAGGTGTCTATATTAAACAGAAATGATCTTTTTGTTTCACAGGTAACTGATATATATAGTAAGTGAATGCCTTGTGCAACATTAACTTTGAGTCAAGAAAAAATACTTGAAGAGGAATAAAGTGCAAGATATATTTGCAATTGTGAAAGGTTCTGAATTAGTGAACATACACAGTGTTTAAAACAATGGATTGCTCAGAAATCACAGAATCATAGAATGGTTAGAGCTGGAAGGGACCTTAAAGATCATTGAGTTCCAACCCCCCTGCCATGGGCAGAGACACCTCCCGCTAGAGCAGGTTGCTCAAAGCCCCATCCAGCCTGTCCTTGAACACTTGCAGGAATGAGGCACCCACAGCTTCCCTGGGTAACCTGTTCCAGTGCCTCACCACCCTCACAGGAAAGAATTTCTTTCTAGTATACTATCTAAATCTCCCCTCTTCCAATTTAAAACCACTATCCCTTGTCCTTTCACTACACTCCCTGACAGAGTCCCTTTCCATCTCTCCTGTAGGCTCCCTTTAGATGCTGGAAGGCTTCAGTAAGGTCTCCCTGGAGCCTTCTCTTCTCCAGGCTCAACAACCCCAGCTTTCTCAGCCTGTCTTTGCAGGAGAGGTGCTCCATCCCTCTGATCATCTTTGTGGACCTCCGCTGGACCCATTCCCCTTTCAAAATCAAGCTTTTACTCTCTTCACCGCTGCAGTAGTCAAAAATGACAACACTGTCATGGTGTAGCTCAACAAAATGCATCCTACATGATTCTACCTGGAGCTTTCTCCTCAGTAATATCTGCTCAACTCCCAAATGGATCCCCATGTGCAGTGTCTGCATCCAGCTGGGAGAGCATAAGGCACTGGTGACTAGTAGCATTCCTGCAGGCAATACACAGACTTACTTACTGCGTGAGTCTCAAATGTTGAAAATTACATTACAAGCTGGGTAAACCAGTATTTCTATGCCTATTATACCATGTTTCCAAATACCACAACCAAGAGAAAACCTCAACAAAATCAGAGAGACAAAAGGAGGGAAAAAAAATCCGGTAGACTACTTTTAAAACAAAATATTACTTAATATGAATAAAGCAGCAGATTATGTATCGGAATCTGGCCATGGGAACAGTTGAGTTTCAAGAACAGAGGTGTTTGTAGAAGGAAAGATAAGGAAAGGAAATCTGTGTCTTTTTTCTCTGTGAAGGGCCATTTCACACCCTTAACTGGAAGCTCAAAATAGTTAGAAAAGATGAAGAATTCAATGAGAAACAGGTTACTCTCTCGAAGGAGCAGAGTGAGAAACCATAGCTCTCTGATGCTCGCTGAAGCACCTCTTTACTTCCAGTACAGTGTGCCATGCTCAGCTGGGACCTGTGCACTGCTCAACTGTTCAAATATGGAGGCAGTAGAAAACTACATTTTCTGCTTAGACAAGGAAGTAAGACACACAAAGGTTAGGGTTAAATTGATTTCCCCCAGTTTTAGACAACTAACGGATATTTAAACTAAGCTGAATTTTAAGGCTTCTTTTATTCTCAGTGATGAAATAGTGAAGGGAGACCTTGCCTCAATATACAACTCTCATTATTTGTAGAAGGTGATAGACGATGAATCTGACTTTGAGTGATTTACCACCTTTTTCCTGTGATTGTTTTGCTCTTTTTCATTACTTTTTTTTTCCTTCTTTTTGTTTTTATTCATATGCTAAAAGGTACAAATGATAGGACCAGGAAAAACACATAATAATAGAAAAAGTCTACTAAATTTAAGGAAATATTTGAGTTTAGGCAAGTAATCTTGAAGATGCTCATTGTGCAGGACTCCCATTCAAATAAATGGAAATTTTAAATTTGGAGAGCTGCGAAAAGATGTATGAGGTCTAATTATAGGCAGTTTAATCGCTTCTACTAACTGCACTCTGAAAAAAACTTCACAATCTTTTCCAGGACTGCAACAATCGATTGAAAATTCCCACTAGAACTTGTTGAAACAGAAAAGAAAGCTTTTTGTATTTCTTGGATTAGGAAGCATTTATAATTAATGGCAGATTATGTTACATGGAAATAGTTTCAGCACACTTTCCGCTCTCCAAAAATAGAATAGCCACTCTGTAAGTGGCTTATAACACAAATTATATTAGCAATTGTTTATTTATCACCAAAATTGTGTGCACTATTCATTATGTACTATTCACTATAATAAACTATAAAAGATTTATAGAACCATTCTCTAGTAAAGAGTACATAGTTTTCAAAGCTATATTTTTCAGCACCACATACAGATGTGGCAGTTGCTTAGAGAGCAAATATTAAGCATAATAATAATAACCTGAAAGCTTGTCTGTTTTGTCCAGATAATAGTCTAGTCTAATAAATCATGTTATTTCTGATACAAGTCTTGCTTTTCTTATATATTTAGGCCATCACATCACAAGCCTATTATTGAAATCTCTCAAACATTACTTGCTATAGCAAATCTTTGGACACAAAAATTTGACTGTGTAAAGGATTTGTATTTGTTAGCAGTCAATATTTAGATTTATTTTAAAGTACAAATACAAGCTATCCCATAAAAGGTTAATACCAGTTTTACAAGAAAAACACTGCGATATGCTCTCAGTCCTCTTCCTCTCTCTGCACTATGCACCATAAAGAGAAAAAATATATTATGACAGCAAGAAGTACCCCACATATTTTCTATGAGAGTGGAGCAAGGCGGTACCAGAAATTAATATTCAGGACATAATTCTGTTTTATGTGCATAAGAACATCAGAGACTAATATTCTACCTTCCTAAAGAAAACTGCTCTAACTCTTTTACTTGTTTAAGACTACTGTTATGGATCCCTTTCATAATTTAACTGTGGAAACAGGTAGGTTGAAAGGGTGAGAATAACCAAGGAGAAACAAATATTTATGTAAGATTTTGTTTTCTTCATTGCTGAAGAGGATAGGTAGTTGTGAAATTTTAAAATTTTGCTTGATTCCTTCACTCTTTTCTATTTAATTCTGTATGTTATACTAAAAAGAATCTCAAATCTAATTGTTTTTTTAAGAAAACCAATATGTCCTTAGAATGTCCTTAATACATGCTTATGCCATTAGTTACCTACATATTTGTGGGAACACCCCAAAGATTGAATGAACTCCATGTTTAAAGGCAGGCACTTATTTATGGAACTTCACCTGTCTCCCATGAGTTCTTAGCTAAGTTCACATGAGTTCAACATGAACTCCCATGAGTTCAACAGCTAAAGACATTAAGATTGCTTTTGTCAGTTCCAGAGACACCTCCTGTTTTAGCGACAAACTTCTCTACTGTGGAAAGTTTCTTATCCAAACAGTTCTTGTGCTTTTTTGGTCATTTACAGATTATTTCTGAGCAAAATATCTAGCAAATAACATAACTTGACAAATTCCACATGATGAAAAAAATTGTGCTGGTGTTAGATTGCTCTTAGACAAAATTTTGAGCTTACTCTTAAAGCAAAGAATTATCTTTGGAGCACATTAATTTCTCTTCAGAGGTACAGAATGGTCTCCTCATGATCCTGTTGAATGGTCACTCATGATCAAGTAGTTTCTGTGATTTGAAGACTGAAAAATAAAAACCAATGTGAACTGTAGCTGGAAGTCTTTGAAAATTGACAGAAAAATTATTAAGTGATAAAGCATGTCAGCATGTTCCAGTGTTCACCACATGAGTCCAGCTACCATCTCTACTTGCCTTTATAGCAAAAAAAGATTTCAGTTTGCAAAATATCACATGGACATAATCACATGCCCTAAGTCAGATTCCCTGCTGTTGGGAAACAGCTGGGTGCTAACAGATCACAGAAGGAGCAGTAGCAGTTGTTTCATTTTCACCCTATAAAATTAAAGTGCTTCAGAGAATGTAGAAATAGAGATAGTAAAAGTCTTTCTAATTTAAAAAAAAATCCATAAAATAGAGGATACTTTTTGGTGAAAATTATTTGAAAAGCTCTTTTATTGTTTTGTTTTGTTTGAATGTGTCTAGACTGCAGGGGCTAGATAATGCTGCTGTTATTCATGTATAAACAAGGAACTTTTTTCAATGGAAGTGGCCCTGGAATTATTTTATTTTTTATTCAGTTTCAAGATTTTTTTTCCCAAAAGTAATTTAAGGAATTGTCAAAAAGCCAAAGGGAATAATGAGATTGCATAATTTAGGAAAAGCTTTATCTAGAAGTGAGAAGACAATGTTCCATTTATGCTGCTATAATTGTATTTACAGATAGAGACATCCTAANCCATTAACTGGAATGAATAAGAATTTCTGGTCTGGTGGCAGTTTTCATATCACTGATGCTGAAGTATGGTCTTTGGCAGTTAATCATGACTCAAAAAGTTAAACTTCATCCTCTAATAAATAAAGAGCATGAAGAAGAAAGCCATAGAATCTCACTATGGGCAGCATTTCCAGACTAAGATGAACAACTGCTTCTCCAGCAAAAAAACATTAGATACATGACAATTTATCTGGCTAGTGCCAGAAAAGGAACACCGGACAATTACTGCACAATCCAGTCCACTGTAATCATTCCAGTGACCTTGAGATAAGGAGCAGATACTCAAAGTCTTTCCTGGTAAGGAATGAAAATCAGTGAGACACTGGCAGGACACTATTATCTCCGGACAATAGACATATTTCCTTCTGTTTTCACCCACCTCACCTATTCCATACTGAATATTTTTGGACATTTCACTCCTCACTCCTTCAGCAAGTCTAGATCCTTGCTCAGTATTGCATTTCCAGAAAAAAAAGCTTTCAGGTAAAAAAATTGCTGCTACTTTCAAGCAACTTGCTTTTCACAGCTTTTTTGATGTCTCTAGAAGTGATGAGCCATTGTTTTTTTGGTTTTGCTTTGTTTTAATGCCCTAAATCTAAATCTAGATAGTGAAAGAAGGCAATTGAAAGAATAATTCTGTTTTCTGCCTTTATACACACCTCCATATTTGAAAAATTTCTCCTGAAACAAAAGAAATTGAAACTGTTTTGTGCAAGCAAAAGCTGAATTAACCTAATGGTGAAACATTTCATGTTGTCATTTTCATTAATTTAGTCACATGGTACTATTATTTAAGCTATTTTATTTTTAATGTTGTGCATCACCCTTACAGCTGGCATTTAAGGGAAAAAATCCTAATATTCTCGTCTTTAAAAAATAAGATATTGAATACTGAACATCCATTGGCAGTCTGTGGGTGTGCAAAATTTCATTGAAAGAGTGTTAGTCACTACAGAATCTGTCTTTCACAGAAGCAGCAAAGAAAAAGGTGGCAGTTAAGGAAGAAGACTACTCCATTTAAATATTCATCAAAAATATGTACAAATTTAAATTNTAATTTAAGGAATTGTCAAAAAGCCAAAGGGAATAATGAGATTGCATAATTTAGGAAAAGCTTTATCTAGAAGTGAGAAGACAATGTTCCATTTATGCTGCTATAATTGTATTTACAGATAGAGACATCCTAAAACACTCACACAGGGAAAAGAGTAAAGATAATGACAATTAGTTAGTTCTAAATGGAAAAGGATAAAGGGAATTTTGATTTCTTTGTGCTGGACAGCTTTTTTTTCAGATAGACCAAACCATATCTTTTCCTCCAAACTCTGCAGGTAATATATAGAAGGAAAAGCCCAACAGGTTCTATTCTCTGCAACTTCTCTTTTGAAATGAAGCCCAATGATGATGTGGTAAAAGAGTCTTGAATCACTTACAATGCCCTTCCTCCAGCTGAAAGGCCCTGTACATCTATTCTCTTAACTTTATAATTCCTATCTCTCAATTGCTGTAGGACAGGGATTCAAACAATATTGCCATTAAC
>VZTM01032501.1:4683-29644 GCA_013400555.1 Jacana jacana
GGCACTTGGCCTCGTTGAAGGCCATGCCATTAACATTGGCCCATCTATCCAGTTTATCCAAGTCCCTGTGTAGAGCATCCCTGCCCTCAAGCAGATCAACACTCCCACCCAACTTAGTGTCATCTGCAAACTTACTGATAGTGTTTTCTATGTCCCTATTGACATCATCAATGAAGTTATTAAAAAGGAAAGGCCCAAATACTGAGTCCTGAGGAACAAATTAATGAATATTAATGAATACCTATTAGTAAGTGTATATGAAGATTTTTTTGCATATTTTTTTATTTTTATTTTTTATTTTTACTCTTTCCAAATGAGAGACTAATGAAGTCCATGTAGGGAACAGTTGCCCAAATTTTCCAGCAACTCTCCATTTATTCTATCTATTTGTCCCTAAAATAATACAAGAACAGATAATCTGCCAGGTTTGCAGATCAAGGGATGTGTTCATGGTGATGAGCTGGGGGAAACAATCCCAGGGCACAAGTGTATTTCCAAATGAATTTGATCTCTGCGACTCAGGCTAGAGCAGATTGTCACAGCATCAGCAAGTTTTTAAAATGCCAGAAAACATTCATATGTATGACACCAATACCTGAATATAATCCTCTGCATTCCTTGTTACCACCCACTGTAATGCAGATTCACAAACTAGCTGTCATTATAAACCCAAAGCTAGCACCCAGGCTAGTGGTAGTGTTGGTTTATTTCTTATTTCAGCCAGTGTTCTAACTTGGCATTTCATATAAAATTCCTTCATCGGAATTTTAAGAAAAGTTGATGTGAAAATTTTGTTATTCAAATTAGGATTCTAAGTAAATTTGTCCAAAATACCTTTATCTGCAGTTCTGGAATTGAAGAAAGTTCTTTAATTTATCACTGGAAAAGCTATGAGAGCATTAGTTACTGATAAAGCACGACATTTGCCAAAATGTATTTTGAATGCCATATGCTAAATAAAGACAACCCTAATTTGAAAAGTATTTCATACCCATTGTCTTCTCCTTCAGGTTTTCCCCAGAAGATCGTATTCAAGACCAATTTTGTCAATGATTTTCAGATTCACTATCTTGTCTGACAGGAAGCAGAATGAAGCTTTTAACTCATTTCAGAAGGGAAGACTTCTAAATATGAGGCAGTGAAGATTTTCAATTCTGAATGATGTTTGCCAGATTCAATCTAGTACTCTTTTTCACTTGCCTTGTGATTTACACTCACTTGTATTGTTTTTTGCATTGGCTATAGTCTTCTTTCTGATGTACTAGAATAACTCAGCAGAAGGTAGGAATGCTGTCAACAACAGGGATTTTATTATTCCTCCATTTTAATTACTCTCATACACCGGTGTTTTGTGGGTTTCTTCCTCTCACCAAGTTTTAACTTTTCCCTGATGTGCAGTACTAGAAATTATACCAGCAATTGACAGATTCATGCACTGTAATATATTGATTCCAAAGAGTTACTGTCATTTTTCAAATCATTACTTTTCTTTCTAAAATTCTGTCCAGACTCATATTTTTACTGTGAAAGAGGAAAGAAAAGAGAGAATGAGTGAATGAGTGAACAAACAAAAGAAAGAATGATAGTTGCAAACAGAAGACATCTGAGCTGAAATATTTTAGGATAATTAGAGAATCTGATACCTGTGAGAAACAGGTCACATCAGTATTACCTACAGGTGGCTCACTGTAGTGTATTTACACTATCAGCGCTTCTCTAATATTACTGGAGGTCTTCTGGGAAGAAAAGCAATAAATTAAAGAATACTACATTAGACAAAAGAAACAGAGTACAATAAACTTCTCAAATCAATCTCCCATTCTGTTCATCTCATATCCTGAAGGTAACTATTATCTATCTGTTTTCTAAATCAGCGTGCCATCTGGAGACAGGAGCGGATCAAAAAATACATTTTCTGTTCTGTTGTAGAGGCACTATTCATACTGCTAGAAAGGGGTCTCAACATTTTTATTTTGAAGTCCCTTAGAGCAGTTGATCATGAATATACTGATGGTAAATAAAAATAACAGTATTTTTTTTAAAAAAAAATGCCATTCATTTTTCTTTTATTCTGATGTGGTTCTATGGTTATTATATGAAAACAATTTCATTTAGTTTTAGTTAATAAAGACAGAGATTTTGGCAAGATCACTGGGTTTTGTTCTATTCAAAGTTTAACAAAGAGATTTTCAAATAGGTATTTCTGATCATTCTCCCCAGTGTGCTGGATTCCTTTAGAGGATATTGAGCTTTCCTTAGACAAATTTTTTGTTGTTTACAGTAAGCTAACAACTGCTTTTCTTTGTTTAGGAAATACAGTCAATTATATATTTTGACTGCAGTACTAATCCTCAATTTCACATTTAGTTTAATATGAGAGTAGGTATCTTCTTACAGAAACTGTTCCTAACAGCCATGTAACAAAAGAAGTATTTGTGAGTCATAATCAATATAATCTAAAAATAGAACAAAGCATTCTTAATAGTTAAATAATCTACTGTATCCTACACTGATAACATTCTTTGATTTACTAGTTAACTAATTTTGGCCATGTTACAAATTTACAAAACATACTGCAAAATAATTTGAATGGCACTATGAAAAAAATTAAATCAAATCAACTCTCTTTTAATATGCAAGCCCAACAACCACTCCAAATACCGCCTATAGGTATGTTACAGTCATAGAGATTAAAGGGTGGCTTCAGTAATGTAATTTTGCATTTTAAAATTAGGCATGGCAACAACATTCTGCTTATATAGACACCTCTCAAAAAGATAATTGTGAACACAGTAGTGAGCCCAGGAACCTTGGTACCTCATCCTTATGGCAGGACAACCTGTATAACATCTGCAGCAGGTCTCCCTGCATTTTTATATATATATATATTTAATACATATATTTCTAGAAATCTAAGACTAATGAGTGAGCTGAAACTAGGTCTCCTCCTGAAGGCTGCATCCTGTAATCATTTAGCCATTACATAAGTGAGACTTTTATATCATTGCTACACTGACTTCCACTCAAAGTGATAACTACTTAGGCCATTTGCAAAGTATCAGGCGCTCTCCCTGAGTGTTAGGCACACCTAGGGGATTTGGTCACTCACAAAGTAGTGGTGTGCACTCCACAGGCTCAGGAGTGGGGATTAGGTACCCAGGATTAAACAGGGATGCAATTTTGGATTCCTAGTGGCTTAGGACAAACCAGAAATGAGGAGTCATACACCAAGAGTCACTCACAATAATTGCATGAGCAATTCAGTTCAGTGCTGCATAACACTTCATGCAGAATAATTTGATTTCATAGCTAGTCAAAATGACATTGGAAAGCTTTGTACCAACCAAGTGGAACACATACTCTAAAATGGTCCACTCACTAGTTAGCTCAGCATCTGTATTCTAGCTGGCTAAGAATTCCTGTCTTCATCTCCTCATCACTAGCCCTTTCATTTGAACATCTCGGGTTTACAGAATTAGATTAATAACACCAGGCATTTGTTATGTATGTTTGCTAGGGAAAAAAAAACCAACTATATGATGGTAAAACAACATGAAGTGAATCCTCTGGGGCTGATTTATATTTAATGTGCTTCAGTTGAACTTTGCAGATGAGAAAACATTGTACCTCATTACAAAAGGTATTGCATAGTACAAACAGACAAAAGAATTTCAATGGCATTTCAAAGGAGCATTAGAATCAGAAGCACCTTAAATCAGAGCCTGAATGGCAATTTTTAACCTGCATAGTTCAGATGTTTCTTCTGGCAGCATTTCCTTAATGTCATTATCACTTACTAAAATTTGATACCATCTACAACCTGAGCCTGAATTCCTGACACAGAGTACCAGAGAGGTAAATATTATGACAGATTAAAGAGTAGCATGTTTTGACAATTATGAAGACAAACGTTCCTCTTTTGCAATGAGGAAGTCTCAGAAAATATGTAAATGCTTAGGCAGTTAAATTGTGTGCAACTTATTCACCAGGGAAATAACTTAAATACACAGCCCTAAGGTATTGCAATGCCTTTGATTATGTATAGCTCTGTCAAACAAAACAGAAGACATTCGGCTGCTTCTAAGAAATTTCATGCTCATTTCTAACCCAAAGTCATATAACTTCAGGCTGTTATCCTCTCTGATCTCTAGCTCACTGCATGTTAAGTAGTTGCACAGGAGAGCTCACATGTTTCTTGAAGTAAGAAAGATAAAAGATTCTTTGCGTCAGGATTCAAACCATTGCTAGTGGAAACATTATCACTGGGTGTGCAGAACTTCTGCTAGGGCTCAACTGTTGTCCCAAGATCCCAGCCACAGACTCTTCTAGTGGACAGACTAGCCTGGTGTTACTAACTCTAGTAGAAAGGTGCTTGAAATTTACTTTCTGCTAATTAGAAGCTGTTCATCTAAAGTCACAATTTTAACTGATTATGACACATCGTTTCTATCTTAGCACTGTGAAAGACACCAAGGGCTTTTTAAAATATACTAATAGCAAAAGGAGAATTAGAGATAACATTGCTCTGTTGCTTGCAAGGTCAGTCACCTCACAGATATGGAAGTAGAAAAAGCATAGATAGTTACTGCCTTCTTTGCCTGTTTTCAATACTCATGAAGGGCCCTGGGACCCTCCGAGACCTGTGCTGGAAAACAAAAACTGCAGGGATGATAAACTCCCAGCTGGCCTTGAACTTGTTCGAGACTTGCTGCTTCAGCTGGATGCATATAAATGTATAGGGCCTGATGGGATTCATCCCAGGGCAGTGAAAGAACTCTCCAATGTCATTGCGGGACCTCACTCCATTATTTTTCAATGGTTGTTAGAGTCTGGAGAGTCCAAATCAACTGGAAGCTGCCAAATGTTGTCCATATTTTCAAGAAAGGAAAGAAGGAAGACCCTGATAATTACAGGACTGTCAGTCTCACTGCAGTGCCTGTTGAAACTATGGAGAAGATTGTCCTGGAAGTTGTTGAGAAACTCTTGAGAGAGAATACAGTCATCAGTCATCACCATCATGGGGTCTCAAGAGGAAAGTCCTGCTTAACCAACTTCCTTTTATGACAAGGTCACCCATCAGATTGACTAAGGGAAAACAGTACATGTGGTGGTTTCAGATTTTAGTAAAGCTTTTGATACTTTCCCTCACAGCATCCTTCTCGACAAAATGTTCAGCACACAGCTAGACAGGTCTATAATATGTTGGGCGGCTGACAGGTTAGGCTCAAAACATAATAGTAAATAGAGTTACTCAGCATGGCTGCCAGTCACCAGTGGGGTTCCCCAGGAGTCAATTTTAGGGCCAGTTCTCAATGTTTTTATAAATTATCTGGACATAGGAATTCAATGTACATTGAGTTGCTGATGATACATAACTATGAAGATCTGTGGACTCCCTCAAAGCTAAAGGAGCCTTACAGAGAGACCTGGATAGACTTGAGAGATGGGCAATCAACAAACGTATGAAATTTAAAAAGAGAAAGTGCTGGTTTCTCCATCTGGAATGGGGCAATCCTTGTTAGAAATACAAACTGGTTAGTAAGAGGCTGAAGAGCAGCCCCAGGAAAAGCAATCTGAGGGTTTGAGTTTGGGGTGCCTCAATATAAGAATGACATCAAACTTATAGAGTGTGTTCAGAGGAGAGCAACCAAGATAGTGAAAGGTCTTGAGGAAAAGACTTATGAGGAGCAGCTGAGGTCAGTTGGCTTGTTCAACTTGGAGAAGAGAAGCCTGAGGGGTGGCCTCATGTCAGTCTACAACTTCCCCAAAGGCAGCAGTGGCAGGAGAGGTGTTGATCTCCTCTCTCTGGTGACCAGCAACAGGACATCAGGAAGCAGAATGAAGCTGCATCAGGGGAAGTACAGATGGACATAAGGAAAAGGTTTTTCAGTGAGATGGTGGTGGCTCACTGCAGCTGGGTCACCAGAGAAGTGGTCACAGGACCAAGCCTGTCAGGGTTCAAGGAGTGACTAGGCGACACTCTCATTCATATGGTTTAGTTCTAGGTAGGAACAGGGAGTTGGACTAAATGATCTTTAGGGTCCCTTCCAACTTGAGATATTCTATGATTCTATAATATAGTAACTCCTTAGAACACATATTTAATTGTTTTTTCATGTTCATAAGTACATGCTACTATTAACGTCACTTGGTATTAAGAACAGCACACTGTTCTTAATGTAAGGTATGTAAATAGCTACATGTCAGCTTCACATCTTTTTTCATTGTGATTTGTTGTGGAAAGTAAAGAAAAATGACAAAATACTAATTCACACTTCATATCACCTTGGATAGGGATTGAGTAAGTGTTCAGTCACAATTTGAACTGGATTTCATTTTGTTTGTTTGATTCTTTCTTGATTTTTTTTCTTTCATTGTTCATCAGAAGAGCTATTAAATTTATGACGATTTTTCTTCCCTCAGGTGAATTCAAAGAATATAAAAGCAGTAAAGCTAAAACGTTACACAAGAATGTGTGAAGTTAAGGCTAGTTGATACAAAAACAACAGATGATTTCATGTAGGGAGGATAAGTAGATAAACAGATAAGGAAAATATGAAGTAAAGGGAATTTAGAAGGAATTTATTACATTATTTTTAATTATTTTTTTGTTAGGCGTGGCTGTTGAAATTTTACAATGCACGTTTAATTGCTCGTACAGAGTTGCTGTACTGGGTCAGATCAAAAGACACCTTACTCAATGTGTTCTGGTAGCAAATACTGGTAATAAATGTCAGGTAGTTGTCAAACCTGACAGTCCAAAAGAGGCAAGACTGCCACAGCTCCATACCCCAGGTCCAACCAATAATGAGGTTGAGCACATATATTCCCAGTGGACACACACACAAACACATGTACAGCACACACACATGTATACACACACAGCTGTCTGCACACACACACTGGCACACAGTACAGGCAGAAACACAAGAACTTGTGCAAGTACAAACAGCCCAACAGCCTCATCCAGTGTCCCTCTCTGAGGGCCCATTACTGGAAAATACATCCATATGTACAATGGGGATCCCTCCAATAGCCTGGCTCAGACACACATTCTGCTCAGTTTCTGGTCCATGGACCCCTGGCGTCTCCAGTTGCTGGTACCTGGATGCATGAGCTGCTGGGGCTGCAACTGCACTCCAGCTGGTGGCTCAGAGCCCTCACTCAGGCAGACACATGAACCCTTCAAACACATACAAAGGCACACACAGAAACAGGTCTCCCTGTTGACCACCAGAACCTATGCACCCCTTCAGCACTTGGCCTGAATCCCCTGAGCCCTTCAGCAGCCAACTCCTCCAGTTGTTGCACTCACAGAAACACCTGGCTCTCAAAACACTTCACCTACTTGCCTTTGGCTTGATATTCATTAGCAATCGCATGCTGACATGAGCCCTCACTCCAGCTACCTACACCCCACGTGCATGGGCCTCAATGATCAATAAGCCACACTGCAGCAGCTGCATTTAGGCCACCATACACACATGTGGAAGAGATAACAAAGCCCCTCACACACAAAAAAGAATCAGAAATTAAATTTAATTGGAAGATGGGACTGACTGTGCTGATCAAGTGGAGGACGTGACCAAACAAGCCTTGCCGACCAAGTGCCAGTCTACAGATGTCTTTTATGCCCTTTTTCCTCTAGTATTCCATACTTGTTCCTTCCCCAAAACCTTGTTCTCCCTTTCCCTACCTTTTGAACCTACCTTAAGATCTCATAATATGTTTCAAACAACCCCAAAATGGTCCTCCCGTGTCCCATAATGACTCCTGTGACCCTGGGCTAAACTCCCCTAGTTGAAAAGAGATCCAGAGATACTCTTGCACAGACCCGCTGTGATGGGGGTCATGTCTGGCCTAATGGGGCTGAGGGACCCCTGCAACAATACAGGGAGGGGCTGGGACAGGGGCTCCTTTCCCTGAGTTAGGCGACTGGAGTTCCCCTGCCTGCTGTTGTGCCTCTCTGCTTGACTGCATTCATGGAGAGAAGCCTGTAATCACCTTACTGAACAGTAAACATGACAAGTTTAGAGTGATCCTTCCTTCTGTCCACCCATGCAGTTTACAGAAATCACTGATACAGGCTTTTCCTGAGACAAAGGTTGCTTTCAAGTTACACTGTTCAACTAACATCTATACTCCTTTTCTCCAGGAAGCCATTTCTTATTTTCCTCTGTATAATATGCTGAGGAAATTGCATTCCACAATCTAATTACATATTGTGCGATACTGTACTTTTTTTTAAACAAGCTGCCCACACATTTCTTTGGGTACTCCTCAGTCGTCAGGCTCAATGAAGTGAATGATCATTCTTCATTCTCTTTCTCTCTCTCATTCATTGACTTGTATCATACCTCTGCCTGTTGTCTTATCTTAATACTGACAGTCCTTGACTACTCAGCATTTCATTCTACAAAAGCTGCTCCACTCATTGATAAAGTCTCTCAGTTATGTTTTAAAAACATTCTATTACGTCCTTGTGTGTCTTAAACTGGCTGCATGTAGTATTTAAGATCTAGAGGGAGCATGAATCTGCATACAAATATAACGTTTCAGTTATCTTTTATTTCCTTTCCAAAAAGTCTTAGTTATCTTTCTAAACACTAATGAACACGGAACTGGTGACTGCAGAAAATAGCCCATAACGTCCCAGAGAAATTTCTCCTGAATGCTTTGTATCTCCAGAATGTAGTCACTATCTATTAGAATTGATGTGACTAAAATCAAGAAGTGATGAAGGAGTAGGTATTTTTTCAGTAATTTATATTCAATAGAATTCCATAACCTAGAAAAAAAAAAATACAAGCCCTAATTGCTTGCAATGTCATTAATATAAGTTGAGTTCTTGAGCCTGTACCTATCTGCAAGTTCTGCTGTACTTACAGATGTAAGTTAAGAAGCACTCTGACAGTCCAGCCATTTCAGGGTCACTTCAGCTCTAGGTTTTGGTTATAACATCTCTATTTCTGTACCAGATTCTTCAGCATCATTTATTAATGTGACTACTTTCTGGCTGATACTGATAGTTTTGTGACTTACAGAGTTCACAAAATCAAGCTGCCACCTGCCTCCATTCCAGTATCAATGATATATTCCCCAGGCCTGTCAGATCACTTACACAGAAATGTGCCGTGTTCCACCTAGGTCTCACCACAAAAAGGTTTCATATAACATGGCAATGTGTCAAACATTGTTTTCATAAGCACTTTGTATTTTGCTTGTCAGTTTGTATTTTGTATTTTGCGTGTACCAGTTCTACCGGTTCTTGCCATCACCTTTTCATACGTATAAGGCCTAGAATGTAGTGTTGGGATTTTTTGCAGGGAAAGGCAAGAGTGCCAACAGGGAGCAATGACTTGGTTGTCAAACATTTTCCTTCAGAGGGTGGTTCTTCAGTTCAGTCTTCTGAGCCACTTTTTCAGTGGTTCAGACTGGACATTATTTTATTAACTGTTTAGAACAGCTGATAAAACCTGATGGATAAAGTATTTCTTCTCTTCACCTGCTAATATCTTTTTACTGATTATCATCTATTCTCCTGTCCAAGCAATCAAGTTGAGTGAGAGGAGCATGGATAACATGGAAGGAATATTCTATCTTTGGTACAGATTCTGTTCACCTGTTTGGCAGACATTTTCCCAATCAGAATCCTCAGAGACATTTTCGTATTTCCTCTGTACATCATTCACAATCTAGCAACAAAGGAACACTTCTTGCCACTCAAATGGCACAGAGGGATTTTTAACATCTTCACTATCTGTGGGATCAATCACCAGAACAAATTATTAGCCTAATTACTGAAGTATTTATCAAGAATCTCCCCAGAGCTGAAAGTCCTGCAAGAAACTCAATGCTTACTGGTCACCATTCAGAAGTTACCATTTCCAGTTACTATCATACAGTGATTTTAAATATTTTAAGTCTTTTTATATCCATCACATATGCATTGGTTTGTTACTTCTACAATGAGTACATCACATTTCTCACAGGAAAAATAAATATCTGTCATCACTGAGAAGAAAGCATAGCATGGTTTTATCCTGTCACTCCTACTGCTGTTACCAGTAACCATAATAATATTATCTCCAATGTCTCCTTACTGCTCTCATAAATTGCCTGTCATTGAAACTATCTTTCATGTTTGTAAGTAAGAGAACCAAGAAGCAATCAAAAATATATTAAGTATACACTATGCTTAGAGATGTGAAAGAAATTAGCATCAAGATTTTCAGGTTCCTTGAAGAAGAGAGACAGATACATGATTCTACATAGTTTGAGCATCATAAATGTTATCAGAAATTAGTAAACAGTAGGATTTTACAAGTGGGATTTCCTCTCATGTGTTTTAGGGTTAAACTCAAATCTACACATCCTGTTTTAATTAAGGGTAACTATAGCATTACTTTCTCCATTTGGCACAGGAAAGGCCAGACTCAACACTTTGACAGTCATATTCAACTACTAAGTGTCTGAGGGTCTGGGCAGATAAAATGTTACAAGGATAAACTAGACTATGACCTTCCTTGTAAGTCAGAGATGTAGGACACTTGCTTAATAGACAACTGAGAACTGGCTGTCACTATAACCACATACAACCTAGCCCATGCCAGTAATAAAGGAACATGTACAGGGGCAGGAGTGAGCAGTTGCTGCAGAGCCACTGGCACACTGCAATTTCTTACCACTCAGAATTAAATTACATGAGTTTGTGTGAGGTTAGAAAAGTTGTCTATGGCCAAATTAGGAAATCACTTTTCCTTACTTCATTTACCACTGTTCCTTTCCTTTTTTCTTCCTTGTTTCTTATGGAGGATCTTCATGGATCCTTTGCTCTGTTGCTTATTGAGACTCTTCACTAAATAGATTAAACTCATCAAGCATAAAACTACTCACCCTTTTTCTTCTCCAGGTAGCCTTCTTTGAAATTAGTAAACTGAGTCAGTTCCTGAAAGAATATTTTAGACATTGACTCCTTGGTTCAAGTGTAAGGATTTTCCTCTACAGAATCAACATAATTTCTCCTAACATCTGCTAGCAAACATTTTTATATGGGTTTTGGAGGTGATTCTGAGAAAGAAAATGGTTCCAGTAATAGTGAGGCTGTATAATTAACAACGCAGTATGATTCTCCTGAGTTATTTCTAGTCTGCTGCTGCTGGGAAAGGGTAACTACTAAAGCCTTTCACTTTTAGCAAACTTTATCAGTTTCTAACAGCCTCTGTCAAAGCCTCTGAGCTTCTGTCTTGAGCTGACTTATTATTAGGGAGGGTCAAACACCCATTCATCGTATTTTAGGGAGAGGATTATGACTGGAATGACTACCCTGGCACAGCACTGAGCAGACTCAGACAGAGGTCCAGAAGGACAACACAGCTCTCCAGGTGCTGGCAGCACCTGGGGCAGAGGTTGGAACAGGCAAGATCTCCTTGCTTGCAAGAGACATGCCCTGGCTGAGGAGCTGTATCACGAAGTCAAGGAACTGTGAATGGCTGCGCAGATTGTGCAACACCAGGGACCTTCAAAAAAAGATTGAGTAGATCTTCACTCTAGTGAGTCTAGAGACTCTGCAGAAGGGAGGGTCATGCATCCTAATTAGGATCCACATAAAAGTATAGCGAGATAAGTTAAAAACGGATAATTGGCCTTGATGGATAGTGGTTACTGGGTCAGCTAAAATGGGGTAAGTCAAGAGGTCTGTCCTGGGACCTCAACTCTCTAGCACCTTTATCAACAAGCTCCAAGTGAAGAAGTACACTTCCATCAAGTTTGCAACTGGCATAAAACTGGGGAGAAAAGACCCTTGAGGTCAGGGCTACCATTAAGAGAAATTTCGGCAGATTAGAGGAATGGACTGACAAGAGCTTCATTAAATTCAACAAGGATAAATGCAGGGTCCTGCACCTGGGAAGGAAGACCCCTAGCAGCCACACAGTCTGGAAACCAAACGGCTTGGAAGCAGGTCTGCTGAAAAGGACCTGAGGGTGCCGGTGGACAAGTGGAGGCAAGGTCCATATAAACCAGCAGTGTGCTCTGGCACCAAATAAAGTCAAAAGCACTGGGGCTGTATTCATAGAAGCAGAGACAGGAGACTAAGAGAAGTGATTACCCCTTCTTCTCAACACTTGTTAGACCACATGGTAGATCCCATGTCCAGTTATGGAGTGCCACAGTCTAAGAAAGAAACTGATAAAATGCAGCAAATTCAGCAGAGAGACATCAAGATGGTAGAGGGCTAGAGCACTTACCCTGCAAGAGAGCTGAGGGAACTGGACTTGTTCATCCTAGAGAACAGATAGCTTTGGGGACACCTAAAAGCAGCCTTGCCAGGAAGATTATTAAGAAATTGAAGCCAACCTACTCACTGTTGCACAAGACAGGGAACAAAGCATTGACACTAAGTTGAAAGAAAGAAAGAAGAGGTTCAGACTGAATATCAGGAGACACCATGACAGCAGTCAAGTAGAAGAACACCTTATTCAAAGAGGCTGTGTCATCTCCAGCTTTGGAGGTTTTCAACACCAAATTTGATAAAAGCCTGAGCAATGGGTTTTGACCCATAGCTGACCCTGTCAGTGAGGGAAGTTGGACAATAGATATCCTGAGATCTTTTCCAATAGGAACTATCCTATGATGCTGAATTAGCAGTCACCTCTGTGGATCAAGCAAGAAAAGAAGGGTAGGTTGTTCATCACATGCAATACAACGTCCTCTCCAACAGCACAGTAAGTGTTGCCTATTGTTCCAACAACAAATAAATTGCGTGCCAGACTGAATTTTCATAGAAGAAGAAATCACAAGTATTGCCTGTTTTCCTTAGTGTAGCTGGTTTAAAAGGGAAATAATCTGCTCACTTTTATTTATGCTCTAGTCCATTAACATACATGGTTCTTTAAAAACTGGCTTTATTTTTTTTTATTTTTCACTGGAGTTGTACTCCTGAGGTCAAAGGCTCTAGTTTTGCATTCAGTGTAAGCGTGGTCCTGAGTTTTAGCTGAAATGGAATCATAAAGAGGAAGATTCTCTAGGCAGTCTGTCTATAGCAGGTGTGTTTTTCTCATCTCTGGTTTTGAAGTAAACCAAAAAAGTCTGTGCCTGAAATCTGTAGCCTGAAAAATTAGTGTCACCAGCAGCCATTTGTTTTAACTGACCCAAAATTTCAGAACAGGTTATGCTTTTAGGTCAGATTATGCTTGAATTGGCTTGCGCAAGAGAGTTTGAATAAATGAGGTCATAGTAAATATAAATTACCAGTATTAAAAAAAAACAACCCAAGCCCACCACACTAAATCTGCTCAAATGTGGCAAATAAAATGAGTCAACCTTTGCAGTCTTCAGAGTTTACATTAAGTTCTAACTCTATCATTCCAAACAAAAAATACCTAACAATCAAGTTCCTAAATATTGCACGAGGTCGAGAGAGGATTTAGAAGTCTCAGACTTCAAACAGTGCTGTGATAGATATGCTCAAAGACACTCCAACATCTTACAAAACATGGCCACATCTGCGGTCTGTCTCTTTCCAAAACACTCCAGAAGTGACAGATGCAGTTAATCAGAACTGAGCATTCAATACATCTTACTGATGGCATTGGATTGAAAATATTCACTGTTAATAAACAGGCAGGTTATCTTTCCCCAAGATAATGTATGGGAAGTAAATTATATTTTCATATAAAATTGTATTTCATATGAATTTATATTTCCATATAAAATTCATATGATGTTCAATCAGAAGAGAATGCTATGGGTTACAATTACCTATCCGTTGAAGGAGACGATACTGGTTTCGGTTCAGAATTATTTTATATAAATAATATTGTTCTTGGACTGCTTTGAAAGCTTACCTCTAAGTGCTGTGACTTTATTATGTTTATTACTTGCTTCACTTTCCTAGGAAGCCGAAGGGGAAAACAACATCTATCAAAGAGAACGATTTCCAAATCAGGTCTTCTACATCCAGGCAAGCTGCATCAAAATAACAGGCCTTGCAGGCTTGGCATCCAGAGAACGACCTGTGCTTTAAAAGTATTTGGCAACCACGATTTTTACTGCCTGTCAGCAGGAGATCAGTGGACAGATAACCTCAAATGAGTAGCTGATTAGCCCATCCTTCAGAAGCCATCCCATAAAATTGCCATCTTGCCAATTATCACCTCTTTTTTTCCGCTTTGCATGAGGATATTGAGGAGGTACAGCTATTACCCTAAAATCCAAGTAGGTTTGTTCTGTCAGATTTCCTTCCTTCCAGAATCAGGAAAAGACTCACTGAGGAGTTGATCAAGCACATTTGATCCCTCTTCAGTGAGCGTATTGCATCACCTCAGACACTGCTGGACAAAACTGTCTAGTTACGTCTAACTCCACAGGCATTACAAACGACTGCATCCACTAAATGTACATTCGACTGATTAGCTAATTTTATTGCAAAACTATTGGAAGACTGGCAAAGTACTTGGAGACTTCATGAGCATAGTGAGAATCATGTTTCTTTAGCTGATAAAGAAAAAGCCTTTGATCTTCAGACCTGCCCAAAATGAGAGTGTGAGTTGGAGAAAACTGGCTACAGATCAGTCCAAACAAAATGGAAGAGAGACAAATAGGTGGAAAACATCCACCTTTAAATAGCAATTAGAGCTCACTGAAATTTGTGAGACATATCTAAAGGCTATGCTGGAATCCTGTGTTTCCTTCTGATTTGCCCATCCTGTGTTTAATAGCAAGTTTCTTCTTTTCCTTCTGGCACAGGTTTGATGAAGTGTCTTTTATCACCAGTAGCTGGTAGCCATTTTCTCTACAGTTGTTCCCATCACTTGGGCCTCTCCCTCATAGGGAGAATTATTTTTGCATACTTTTGGTTTCATTAGTAAAAGCATTGCCTTTGAGATCTGATGGTTCTGCCTCTGATATCTGCTCCACACAATCCTCCAGCACCTTTAATTCCTTCCCAGAAAACAGAATTTTTAAAGACATATTTTCGGTCTGAAACGTCAGTTTTCTAAGCAGCATGCCATTTTCTCCTGGTTTTTTGTTTTGGTTTTTTTTTTGAGATGACATCTAGTACATGTGTTGGTTACTGAAAAATAACCAGTAGTTTATTTTACCCTGATTATAGTTGTAACACATATATTAATGGTTTGCAAACTGCAGTGATGGAAAATGATCTAATAAAATGTATACCAGACTAATTGCCACTAAAAGTGCTTGGGATTTTCCTAAAAATATGTGCAATCCATACAGGAGCTTTCAATGAAACGAACTGAAAATTTCACCTCTCTTATTTTATGCTACAGATGTTAGGATGTATGTATCTCTGGCTAAAAAAAGCCTTCAAGTAATAGTAAACTGCCTCCCATGACATTTAAGCATTTTCCTCCCATAAGTCCACAAGCTGCAGACCAGTCTGTGAGCCAAGTTCTGAAATTCTTACTCAATTCTTCAGCACAGATACAATGCATTCCTTCTGCTTTTGCATTCCCGACTGAAAAAAAGAGTCAATTTCAACACATTATAACCATGGGTGAATTGAAAAAGAGTCTAAAAAAAAAAGAGATCTGACTAGCTGTGAGCAAATGCCAAGAGAGGCAAAGGAAACCTTAGAACATAGTGCATTCAAATGCACATTCAAAGCAACTAATTCAAATTTCATTAACTGGCCAAGATTTTGACATTCTTTGCCTCAATTCAAAGTTCTGATTGTAGTGAACAACTTCTGTCAAACAGAGATTTTAACATGGAATGTCAATAATCTCTGTTTCAGATGGAAAAATGAAGCTCTTCACAGAAAAAAGCTCTTATTCTGAAGATTTTAGCAGACCATTATCTATGGCACGTTGTTATTATGGTGGTATGAATCTGTCCCCTGACAGAAGGACAAGTACAAGGTTCTCATTTCAGCCTCATTTAAGAGCATGAGTGAGGCCTGAAGCCCTGCATTATTTTTTCACATAAAGAAAAGCTCTCTTTAAAGATAAAGAGACTTTGATCCCAGAGATTTTTAAGCACCAGAATCTCTATGGCTCTTTGTGGAAAGAGCCTGTTAAATTTCTGTCCATCGCTACAGCATAAAACACATGAACGTGGCAAAATCTGGTCATGTTTAATTTATGAGAAAATATGACTGTCCATTTTAGTTAAGTCATCTCCTAACCCAGATATAACTTTTGTTTTATCTTTCCAAGTAAAAAAAAAATTTCAGGTGCTAAATGTTAATCAGACCTTTTAACTTTGTTTTTGTTTCTGAGTAGTTTGTCACATTACCTGACTGGGTATTTTTGGTGGTTTAAAGGAGGTATGGCACAACGCTGCTAGAATGAATCATGGGATGAGTGTGAAGTCTGTACATTCTTTGATAAAGATATCACAGTGTGCCACGGTGCAACAGATTTCAAGAGATGTTTACTTAGTTTTGTGTCACTTCAAACTTTTCAGACAGTTTTGCCACCAAATCAAAAGGAAAAGCTGCTGATTATTGACATCTGTACAGAAGAAGTAAAATTTGGGATTTTCAGTTGATGTTATTACGAGAAACTGGATTTCTGCATTCTGCAGCACTGGGTTTTAACTGCATCTTATGAAGACTCCGACATTCATAATACAATCGTTCAAAACCTTCTACATAATTTTAGACAATTTGTATCTTGAATAGATTTAAGTGAGATCAAAACACTAAATCCTTACTACATGATGTTAAGGTACTTCCTTTTCTCTAACAGATGAAATGAGAAAATTAAATCATGAGAATCATGAGAAAATGAACATATTATTTTTCTACCACTTATCTCTTCCTTTTTTTTTTTTTTCCACTCTTTCCTCTCTTTTTTTTTTTTTTTTTTTTTTTGGTGTCTTGTCAAAGATATACAAATGAATGAAAACCTAACAAATAGAGTCAGGAAAACATCTGACTGTTATTCACAGTAGGTCAATCATTCTGAAGGCATTTAGGCATTTTTAAATGTCCTGTATGAAAAGTCATAGGAAATTTAGTCTGAGAATATGTCTACTTGAGTCTCTTTAAATTCACCGTCTACAGACATCCTTGGCACGAAAGTTTATCCCCATAAAGAATCAAGATTGCTGGTGCTCTCATTCATACAAATATTAACTTCCATGATTATTATGGAACAAAGAATAACAAGAAAATAACCGATTCCATTATATTTCCTTATGTTCTAATGAACTTGTACATTTGGATGTGGTTATGTCTGCAGTTATGCACAGTTATGGTAATTTTGAACCAGATTTTTTCTACTGGGGTAGGATAACAGTAGAACTGATAACCAAAAGGCATGGCAGCACTTATACATATTTATCTGAGCATTAACTTAGGCGATTAGAGCCTGTGCCCTCTTGTCTTCATTGTTACTTTTATCCAAGCTGAGTCAAACCAAGCCAGCTCAGCTACCACTCTTCATCTTGCAGTCACATTGCCCTGATCAATGGAGGAAGCCCTGGACAAGCTGACATTATGGGACATGGTTCTCCCTGCTCCCTTTGGGAAGGCCACAAATGCTGAACTTACATTATTCTTTTGAGTGCTATGACTGCTTTGTATTGGCATCTACAGAGGTAAAATCACCTCACCAAAAAAACATGTAAAGCCTTTGTTTATGGTTAATCCACCATCTGCTCTGTGTAACTCTTTATTTGTGTACCGCATCTTTTCACTACATGCGCATTGGGCAATCCCAGAATAGCTACCTTTCTCCACTGTAGATTTCCAGCAATAATTATCAACCTGTATAGAAGCAGGCTGTTGCCAGAATTACATCCTAATGAACTATCACATCGCAACAACCATACACACACTGGTATGTTCCTTTGTTTATATCCTTCCCTTACTGTTCCCACCCTAAATCTACTCACAAAATGTCATTTAACATCTGCTAAGTGTGCACCAGAAAGAAAATCCCATTTTTTTTAAATCAGCTTTGGTTCAACAAGATGCCAGTACTGTAGCAAACAAGATTGATGAGAGGATAGGCATGGTAGATTTCAGGAATTCTTTTCAGAATACTGTTGGGATGTTGGTTTCAATTTTATAATCAGAAATACTGCTCTGTAAACCAATTTTAGCGATCTAGTCTCATATTATCAGGACACAGAAGTATGTGATTAATGTAGTTAAAACAAACAGATCATATCTTCTCATCTAAGACTATGTAAGAAAAAGATTAAAAAAGGTCAAAGTCCAATGAGAACTTAACCTTGGCCTTGGATGTTAAAAACAATCAAAAGAATTTCTATAAATATATTAGTAACAAGAGCGGGACTTGGGAAAATCTCCATCCTCTGTTGGATGCAGGAAGTAACATAGTGACAAAAGATGAGGAGAAGACTGAGGTACTTAATGCTTTCTTTGCCCCAGTCTTTAGCAGTAGAGTAGGTTGTTCCCTGAGTACCCAGACCCCTGAGCTAGCAGATAGGGGCGGGGAGCAGAATGAAGCCCCCATAATCCAAAGGGAGGTGGTGAGGGACCTGCTCCAACAACTGGACATAAACAAGTCTATGGGGCCAGATGGGATCCACCTAAGGGTTCTGAGGGAGCTGACAGAAGTGTTCACTGAGCCACTTTCCATCATTTACCAGCAGTCCTGGCAAACTGGGGAGGTCCCAACTGGCTGCCATCTAGCAAATGTGATGCCTGTCCACAAGAAGGGTTGGAACGATTATCCAGGGAACTACAGGCCTGTCAGTCTGACCTCAGTTCCTGGAAAGGTCATGGAACAGATCATCCTGAGTGCCATTATGTGGCACATGAAGGACACTCAGGTGATCAGGCCCAGCCAGCACAGCTTCATGACAGGCATGTCCTGCTTGACAAACCTGATCATCTCCTGTGACGTGACCCACTTGGTGGATGAGGGAAAGGCTGTGGATGTTGTTTACTAGGACTTTAGTAAGGCCTTTGATAGTCTCCCACAGTATCCTCCTGGAGAAACTGGCAGCCTACGGCTTGGATGGGAGTACTCTCTGCTGTAAAAACTGGCTGAAGGGCCAAGCCCAGAAAGTGGTGGTGAACGGAGTTAAATCCAGTTGGTGACCAGTCACAAGTGGTGTCCCCCAGGGCTCAGTATTGGGGCTGGTTCTCTTTAACATCTTTATCAATGATCTGGACAAGGGGATCGAGTGCACCCTCAGTAAGTTTGCAGATGACACTAAGCTAGGTGGGAGTGTCAATCTGCTTGAGGGTAGAAAGGCTTTACAAAGAGATCTGGACAGACTGGATCAATGGGCCAAGGCCAGAGGGATGAGGTTCAACAAGGCCAAGTGCTGGGCCCTGCACTTGGGTCACAACAACCCCATGCACCACTACAGGCTTGGGGAAGAGTGGCTGGAGAGCTGCCTGGCAGAACAGGACCTGGGGGTGTTGATCAACAGCCAGTTAAACATGAGCCAGCAGTGTGCCCAGGTGGCCAAGGTGGCCAACAGCATGCTGGCCTGTATCGGGAACAGTGTGGTGAGTAGGACTCGGGAGGTGATTGTCCCCCTCTACTCTGCACTGGCGAGGCCCCACCTGGAGTGCTGTGTCCTGTTCTGAGCCCCTTACCAAAAAAAGACAATGAAGTGCTGGAGCGGGTCCAGAGAAGGGCAACAAAGCTGGTGAGGGGTCTGGAGAATAAGCCTTATGAGGAGAGGCTGAGGGAGCTGGGGTTGTTTAGTCTGGAGAAGAGGAAGCTGAGGGGAGATCTTATCGCTCTCTATAACTACCTGAAAGGAGGATGTAGAGAGGCAGGGGTCAGTCTCTTCTCCCAAGTCACAGGTGATAGGACAACAGGAAATAGCTTCAAGTTGCACCAGGGGAAGTTCAGATTGGATATCAGGAAAAATTTTTACCCTGAAAGGATTATTAAGCATTGGAATGGGCTGCCCAAGGAAGTGGATTTGTGATGGGCTGTTGTTTTTTCCTTTTTTTTTTTGTTATCAGAGTTAGGTTGATGGTTGGGATCTCAAAGGTCCCATCCAACCTAGACAATTCCATGATTCTCTTTCTTGAGAATATTTGCAATCAACTGTTTCACAATGGCAGTAAAAGGCTACCAAAATATATTAGCCGGCAGATAATTTTACCCAGCAAATCAATTCAAAACAACTGAAAACTCTTTTCAAGTCATTTGTAAACACAAATAATTGTATCTGTAAAACTATTGGTAAATTATTGTAAAATTATTATTTGTAAAAAAGAAAAAAGTGAGAGAATAAAAAAAAAAAAACAAAGTTATAATTAAGGTATTTTGTAAAATAAGTATCTTTCCTCTCCCTTTCTCTAAATTAGTCCTAGGCATAATAACTAAACCAGGTATCACAAATTTTCTGGACACAGAATGGATAATTAGGGCATTGATGTAATTTCTCATTTTACATTGCAATAGGGTTTGCAGATTATGGGATCAAAGTATAATTCAGATTGGAGGGGATCTCGGGAAGTTTCTAGCCTAACCTCCTGCGCTAAGCAGGATCAGCTACAGGTCAAACCAGGTTACTCAAGGCTTTGCTCACTCGAGTCTTGAAAAGATTGATGGCTGGAGACAGCTCAAGCTCTCTGAAAAAGCTGTTCCACTGTTTAACTGGTTTCTCCTTATATTCAGTCTAAACCCCTCTTGCTTCAACTTAATGTACTTTATTTCTTGTCCTGCCCTCATGCAGCACTAAACATACAGCCTAGATCTATTTCTTAATAGCTTCCTTGCATGTACTGGTAGGCTGCTGTTAGGTCCCCCAAGAGGTGTATCTTGTCCAGACTGAACAAGTATAGTTCCTTCAGCTCTTGATGGCTTTCTACTGAAATTGCTATAGTTTATCCATCTTTCCTGTATTGTGGGGGCCCGGAACCAGACGTAGGATCCAGGTATGGTCTAACAAGTGCTCTAAGTAGAGGGGTTACTCAATTCCCTTGCTCTTCCGTTTCCCTTCCTGCAAATACAGCCCCGGGTACTGCTGGTGATCTCTGCTGTCGGGGTGCACTGTTGGCTCATGTGCACTTTGCTGTCTGGCAAGACTCTGAAGTCCTTACAGGAAAGTCACCCCCTTTTTTCTTAAAGACAAACTGTCTGCAGTACATCCGTCCTCCACTCTGTCATAGGAACGAATCTCTTTTTACAGAGTTCCTACCACCACTATATGGGAAAGCTCTAAAAGCTAATGTTTTCAATCAATTCATCTCATTTGCAAAATGGATGCTCTCAACATTGTTGTAACAACCTAGTAAAACAATCTGAATAGGATACAGTCAGATGCCTATTGAACAATATTCAATTGCAAATTAAAATAAACCCTTCAAAGGAAATGTTGGGTCTTGAACTGCACCCTTCATCCTGCAGCGGCCTTTACCGCTGTTGGTAGTGACATTATGGCTTTTAACCCATTAAGGCAAAATTTTCCACTAAATGGAAACAGAACTTGATCCTTCAGAAAGGATATCTATATCCATAGTAACTCAAATGTTTGATGACTTATACAGCTCCAGAGTTAGGATCTGGGCATTGGCAGAGAGCCTTGAGGCAGATATGGCAGATGAATTCCATGATGGTACTCACAACTACGTAGAAAATGATTGAGATGTCACTCTCCATAGTCTAACAGGAAATAACTTGTACTACAAAGCATGTATTTTAAGAAGCATAATATAAGACCGTCACAATTTGAATTGTTGACTGGAACCGAGTTTGATACACTTCATAGGACATACTGTTCTTTCTTGCTCCAGTTGTTTTGCCATGAAAATACGATCATCTACTAAAATAAGGGAGATACTTGGTGCCAAGGAATGTTAAAGCAATTTAGGGGTCTGGGGGGGCGGGAGGGGTATGGTGATAAATATTCATTAAAGGATTTTAATTTCAAAATGATATTTTTACCATCCTAACTTTTAGGGCAAGTAAGTGATCTTGCCTTTCCCTGAATTTTCTACAATTAAGATTTGGTAAGAGGTTCCAACAGGTTTCATTTACATGCACACGCAATAAAAAGTCTCTGAATCCTGAAGTTATAAAATTCTATCTGGCACTACTCCTGCAATTTGAGATTAAATTGCCAACAGCTAACTGTGGCAGCTCTTGCTGCTTTAGGCATTGACATGAAAATCCAAAGAATGTATTTTCTGCCAGAAAAGGACCTTATCCTTGTAATATTTGTTCATCATTATCCTATTTTTCTCCACTGACTTTAGCATATTCTTTTTAATTAATAATTGGAGTCCTGCTAGGTAGTTTCAATGCATGAGTCATTTAAAACAACAGCTCTTCTTTAATAAAATAACATTCAGATTCAAACTGTATTAAACGTCTGCAAATAAAGCACTAAAGCCTCCAGGCAATGAATAAAATCGGGGTGGTAATGGAAATTGCCTTGAACTCTGCAGTTTCAGAGGTGGAGTCTCATCTGAAGAAAAACAGGTTAGGATTATATCACACTACATCAGTTGTGACTCTTGCCATCAGGCACAGTTTTGTCTAAAGTCAAGGTAAATGTGTAACTGGTTTAGATAAAATAATGTCCAAAATTACCTTTTGTTCAGTGTTAAACCTAAAAAGGCTTCAATCATTTTGTCTACCTTTGTGATCTCTAACTTATACTGAAAATACAAGAAGGAAAGAACAGTATTATCAAATTTTCTAAAACTGTAATGAAACGGTCTTGTAGGAAGTCCCAAGAATCCCACTATCTCAAGTCTAAGTCTTGTTCTTTGGATTTATAGACACATGCTTGAATAAAATTTCTGAATTATTTTTTGTTATACTCAAACTTACTTTAAATTAGAGATTAGTGAAAAAGTCACAATATAGCGTTTATTCTGTACTAACTCTAACTCTATTTTACTATGACTGTTTACTGAAATAAGCCTAGAAAGAGTAGTTTACTAATCCTACTTCTATATTCTTCTTCTTTCCATATACTTTATAGTGTAACGTGCCAGTAGTTTTCCGTAAAACCAATGCATTTAGTGGAAATGTCAGGACACGCCAGCTCCTCAGTCTTTCTTGGATGTCTTTGTCCTTTCTCAGCCTTTCTTCTCCTAATGAAAGAATGTATGTTCAACCTTGTAACACAATCTGCCTTGCTGCTGCTTATTCAATGACAAACTCAAAACTCTTAGTGGAAAAGCTGCAAGAAGAATTTTAGCCAACCTACAATCTTTTTCTTGCAATTCTGGAAGGCAGGCTGTCATGATTTCTGCATCTCAGTTCACAGAGCAAAACAATAGAGAATGCTGCTGTTCAGGTAAAGTAGTGGCAAACTGGCAGCTGGACAAGATAGACAAGAGGTAACATGAACTTCTCAAGCACTCCAGCAAAAAATCACTTCCAGAGTGAAGAAAGACTTTAAGAGTCTGATTTCATGTGTCTTAACATTGTATTCTTAATACTGCAATATATATATATATTGCACTATACTGATAGTGGCTAAAGGAGAAACAGTTTATAGAATACTGCTTATTCACTAGATTATAATGGTCCAAAAAACATTTTAGCCTGACTTCCTGAAGAAACAAGACTTACATCATCACACTGTCCAAATAACTTCTCTAAGCTGATTTCATCCAAAACTGACAGAAAGTAAAGGCATTGTAAAGATACCGCGTTGCTATGAGCTTCACAGAGGTAGGGCTCTGTGAAAATGGATCTTATAAAAACATTATTAAAGAGCATTCTATTTACATGAAGGAATTCAGATGTCCCAAATAAACTAATAGTTCTGCTACCTATATACCTTCTGATGTTTCAACATCAGACTTCAGCAAGGTGACATGGAAATGTTAAATATCTCTTTAAATATTCAAGTGTTTGAATGCTGTAGTTCTCTTAAATGCTAAATTTAGAAATTCAGTGTAGTATTTTATAGGCATCATGTGACAAGTGGTTTATGTTGAGTCAGGATGTTTACTGGCATTCCCGATATCTTAATATAATACATAATTTATGAATCAATCAATAAAGCTAGGGAGAGAGTTAACTTTCCAGTAAAGCCCCTTGTAGGATATCCTGTATGTTCAGAAATATTTATCATCATAATTTTTGCCATCTGAGAAAGATTAATTAATCAATAAACAACATTTAGTGCTTTTTCATACGCTTTCAGAAATGCAATGCTGTTTCTGTAGAACACCATGATCTCTGTTTACAACACACAAAGGAGGGCAGGGAATGCATAGCTTCAGGGGCTGCCTTGTCATAACCATCAGGTCTAGGTAGTGTGGTGAACCTCCTGAGGTGTACACATGGTAGACTTCATGAAATTCAATGTGCAGAGGATTTAAATTAATATTAAGCACCTGGATATTTCAGTACTGAAGTACACACAAGAAGAAAGCGAACTTTGAGCAGAGCAGTTCCTACTTTCACCTGAGACAGTTATCATAAGACAGTATTCAATCACTTCATCTGTAATGGAGACCATCAACTAACTGCAACCCATTTCTCTCGGAAGAGATGTTTCCAGTTAAAAAAAAGGCAGACTGATAGACAATCTGAGCTCATGGAATAACTACTGTTCAGATGTTTGGAACCCACCACTGCAGAGCAAAAAGAGGAAACCAAAAATAAACTAATAGAATTTAAATAACTTTTCTTACTTCTTTCAAGGAAATACAAGGAAATCCATTACCTGAAATTTCTGATAGGTAAATTATATATTGATGACTGCAGGAGGAAAGTAACAATCAGGGAAAAAATGTAAGGGTCCAGAATGCAAGACATACCCAATGTGAGCTACTGTTACAGGATGAAACTCTTCCCAAAACATTTTTTCTGAGTCATATAGTAAATATTTCATCTGAGACAGAATTTACCAATATATCGGATTATATGGAAAGTATGTGAAACATACACAAAGCAAGGCCACTGAAATATCAACCTCATGTCTCAACAGGATTTTCTAACCTGGCCTCTATATGGTATCTTGACTATGATTCCATAAATGGAGTGGATCCAAAGGAGCTTCAAAAGTTGGGCATTTGATTCAA
>VZTM01032501.1:29690-53217 GCA_013400555.1 Jacana jacana
GAATCACAGAAAAAGGAGGCCAGAATTGATCTTAAGGGGTTATTAGTCCTGCCCCTGCCAAACATCAAACATCTCCCAAACTTGAGGAACTAGTTTGGGTCTTGAAAACAGGGATTGAATGCATTTTTTGGCAACAAAAGTTCCTGAATCTATCTGGTGTAACAACTTCATATCCTTCTTGGGAGAAAATCTGATCAACTTTAAAATGACTCCTTTGCCAACAACTACGGGTTTATAAAGCAATTTGCAAGGACTGCTTAATACTATATTTTTGCATGAATGAGGATAATAACATGCCCAACTAAATACTACTGAATTTAAAGAACTACCAGTCAACAATTATAATCAAAAACTATAATAATTCTTATTAAAACTGCCAAAAGGTGGGTGGTATTCACAAAGATGGGTGGTATCCAGAAGCCACTGGGAGGTCTCCTTGTTCACCATCTCCTGGAAACCCACATGCTCTCTTCTCTGTATCCATTTTCAAATGTTCTGGATGACATGAAATCCTGTGATACTCTGTACGTTGCTACCAACTAGTACTGGTTAATGTATTTATGCCACAGCGCTGCATGTGTTTATACCACTACATACATAGGTTTACCTATGTACACCACTGTGCATCCTGTAAGCTGCTGCAGCTGGGTAAGATTTGTTAGGTGTGGGGTCATGTCCTCCTGACAAATAGCTGAACCTGAGAGAAGCTTTATGGCTACAGCGCCCCCAGTGATGAAACTGGGAGATTACAACAAAATTAAAAGAAGGACAAATGACCTGATTTCAGCTCCATTCAGCAAGAATAGGTCAGAAAAATGCTGTTGTGGTCTGTGTATGCAGGAACAAAAACCGCTTCTGTGTATCATCTTGAAGAGAAAAATAAGTGATGTTCTATGTCTGCTTTAGTGTTTAGCACAACACAATTTTGAATCAAAACTTGGCTCAGAGGTATTAAAAAAATAAGTAACCTCTTCAGTACAGAGTTTCTTTCCATTTACACTAGGTGCAACACCAACACAAACATGGGAACAATAGAAAGAATTTATAAATTTTTCCCCTTTGAGAGAAGAAATCCAATGCACACAAGGAGAAAGGAAGCATTTGTAAATTCCTCAGTGTAGTAACAGCACTGTGCTAACATAACCTATGGGAATACTTACTCATGTAAGGATCCTTACTCATGTAAGGATCATTATTTTCGAAATATATGTTAACATGATAAAGCTCTTAAAACATCTTCTGCAGAATATAACTGATCAATAACCCAGTAGGACTTTGCACCGTGCTGTGTAACATGATGGAAAATAAGTCATCTTTATCAATGTGATTCATTAAACTTCATAGAACAAGCTTGGTTTTAATTCTTTGCAAGCAAGAAATAATTTTAAACCAACTATGCTGTATCTAGACATTATATGATACATATAGATATATATACTCTCTGACCCTACCATGTACACAAAAATGAAGGATTTTAAAAAATGGAAATTAAGTAACAGACAAGCTATGGTGAAATGCATACAGCATGAAGACAAAACAGTACTATGTTGAATCTGAACTAATCAGCATAGAAAAGAATAGCAGAGATGCACGTTTACTTGTTGAACATGTCTCGCTTTCAGCCCTGTAGTACTCCACTACCAAAAGGCATTCCCAAAGCATTCCACCCACACTTCAGCCAGCTTTTCTTTGGTGCTTGCAGGGAAGTCGGGAATTAGACCTATATCAACTGAATTTTGTTCAATTCCATTAAATTTACTTTTGCTCTACAATGATTAAACTACCAAAAAATCCACAAAAATTATTATTATTATTATTATTAATAATAATAATAATAAGAAGAAGAACAACAACAACAACAAACAAACCCAAACCAACCAACCAAATCCTTAAAATTTTAAACTACGAAACTAAACTAATTTTAAACTGTGGAATATGGCAAATCAACTTTAATTTTTGCTTGCACTTCTACAGCCTTCAGTCTTTTTTGTCCCTATATTTCTCATATATAGTTCTTACTGTGATTTGATCTTATCAAGGAAGTAAACCAGAAGGAAACATGGTGTGCACATTCCTTTGCAAAAATTTCACCATTCCAGATGGTGAAATCATGGTTTTTGGAGAGTAGATAGCATAATACTAGATCTAATTGGAAAAGCATCTCTTACTATATGCTTTCCTTGGTGACGGCTAAAGATGGCAACTGGGCAAATAAGATAAAAGCAGGTAAGATTAAACATGGAAAGTAATTCCTCTCAAGTGACACACTAAGCAAGCATTTACATGATCATAGTCAGTGGTTTAGGTCGCCACTTCTATCTCCACAAGTTTTCTACTATTACAGATTTCAACTGGTAAGGTATTATCTGATCATACTTAAAACAATGGGGACTATTGATATTTGAAAGAGGAGACCTCATATGCACATTTTAAAACTATGAATCATTCAAACCCCTTTTATTCTATATTCTGCATAGTTTAATTTTACAAATAAATAGAAGATGGTCTGAAATCTAACAAGGTTTAACTAATGGGTAACAGGTTTAAATAGTTGCATTTTACTTCATTTCTACTGAAGTAGATCTAATCAGTGATCTAATTGCTGTCTGATACTTACCTCTGGTGAAAAGCAAGCTATTTTGTCTTTGATGGGAATTATTTATTTATAATCTTACTTAGGTGTCTATCATTGCTATCATAAGTAACTTTTATTTCACACTTACAGTGATTTTCCAACAGTCATTTCCAGTTTATTCAAATTTTAAAAAAAACACCAGCCAAGTGACCTATGGCCTGCTGTCAACTATGAATGCTTTTATTTAACTTGGCTGTAAAATCTGTGCATGAGAAAGCGTTCTCCAGTGTTTTCTCTGTGTGCATTGTAGTCTAGCAGTCAGCACAGCAACACAGCCCTGGGACGTAGGGCTTGTAGGTTTTGCTTCCCCCAATCTGGCAAATAGCTTGTTACACAAATTTGCAATAGCTACTGAGAGCCTATTTTTTGGATCTGCTGTCTAACACAAGTGCCAGGGATTGTGCTACAAGCCTTGGAAAATTACAACTCTTGAAAACTCAAGCCCTGATCTATCTTCCCTATTCATTAACCCAGGTCTCAGAAAATGCAAAGGAAGTGTATAACTTGTCACACTCCTGTCATGATATTCGGTGCTAGTTTGCTACTCTCTAATTAGAGGTCTCACAACTGTGACAGATTACTTCAAATCAAGATAGAAACATTTTGCAAAGTGAATCATTTTGCAGTAGTATAATTGGGCTAAATAATACTTATAATAATTACTAATGTGCAGTAAGCTCCTTTTGCTTCTGTTTATCCTGTTATTACCTACATGAAAACCTGTTACAAAAGCAATGCCCAGAAGATACACCCATGCGATGAACATTGCTCAGACTTTTAGATCCAGATTAACTGAAAATGACATCCATAGATACCAAATGACTGTGCCTTAAATAAGCTGTTTAAATTTGTTGTGGAAAGAAAAATGACGGTTTGGTTTTGTCATGATGTGGCAGCATTGAATTCTGTGTCCATTAATAACTAAAATTCCTAGGGAGAATGCATGAAGAGACAGCATCATTTCACATTTATTATACTCCTTTCCTTTCCCATATGCCCCGATGTAAGTGCAACACGTCCACAGGCGAGTTGCATAATAGGAAGTAGAAAGGCCAGAACAGTATCCATTCATCTAGGAAAAAAACTCACAACAACCCACCTATGAAGCTACATGAAAAAAAAAAAACAACTGAGAAATTGTGTATGTTTGATTTTTTCACAGAATAGTTAAGGCTAGAAAGGACCTTCGGAGGTCATCTGGTCCAACCCCTGTCCTTAAGCAAGGCCACCTAGAGCTGGTTGTACTGGGCCAGCTTTTGTCTATCTCCAAGAAGGTAGACTTGACAGCTTCCCTTGACAACGTGTGCCAGTGCTCAATCAGCCTCACAGCACTAATAGAATAGAACCGTTTAGGTTGGAAAAGACCTTTAAGGTTATTGAATCCAACCTCCAACCTAACACTGCCATGTCCACCACTAAACCATCTTCTTTGCACCCTCACTTCTGGTATTTATGTACATTAGTAAGATCTCCCCTGAGCCTTCTCTTCTCCAGGCTGAACAGTCCCAGCTCTCTCAGCCTTTCCTCATCAGAGAGATGCTCCACTTCCCCTTGTGGCCCTTTGTTGCACTCTCTCTTGCACTGGGAAGCCAGAACTGGACACAGCACTCCAAGTGTGGCCTCACCAGCGCAGAGGCCACACCTGGAGTATTAACCTCCTGGAGTACTTGATTTACAATTGCCTTTTACTTATGCACTCTTTCCTGATTTACACTTCCTAATAATCTGTGTCTTCGGAAATGGCAGAGTTATGGCATTCTGAACTAGACAAATCATTTTCATTTCCTCCTGTCATTAGTCAGCAACCTCTTTGTATTTATTTTTTTTTTCATTTCTAGAACCTGGTTTTAGGCTTAATTCTGCAATTTATTTTCCACCAACAAGTTGTTGGAACTCTTGAATACTGAGAAATTATGTAACAGGATTTAATCCTAAAAGTGAAAAAAGAAAATCCATTTAAGTCTACAAATATAACATACCACCATTGCCTTTTCAACAGTAGGATTTGGGCCACAGATTTCAGGTTGTTTTCCTTCATCTTCAATACAGAGAAACGTTATTCACATCTAAATCTCAACTGCAAAGTAATTAAGACTCTAAAGCTTGTACGAAAGACTCATAAAAACTTAGTCCTTCAGTGGCACACTAAAGGAAGTCTTCACAAGTTTCTTGTAGAGTTTTTCACTACAAACTACAGAATTGTGATTGATTTCATCTGCAAGCATATTTGGCACTCCTGAAAACAAGAGAGGATAACTCTAAGAAATTAAACCCATTTTATGAATAATACAAAAGCTCTTCAAAATTTGGAGAAGGTTTATATCTTTAAAATACACCTTTTATAAAGATTTTCAAAAAGTCCATGCACTAATTTTCCCATTACCACTCAGTATCTCTGAAAAAACATGCTGATTACTCACGTTCAAGGTGTACCACTTATTATGCACTGTATAAAGGTTTAAATGACATAATGTGCTTCAAAACACTTTAGAAGGCTCTATTTTCCACTTTGGCAAACACATCTGCAATTAAATCTTGTGGGGTCTAACTAAACCTCTTGTATTCAGAGGCAGCCGCATCAGAGAATAAAACATACATCACAGCTGGCAAAAGTGCACATCAAGGATAATAGGATCTTTTTAATTATGTTCATAATGATTTCTCATAAATCTCCCAATATTATACCAAAAATATGTATCAAAATAAAGCACCAATCCATTTTCATCTGAAAAAAACCCCAAACCCGCTGCGGTCAGTGCAAAATCAGTCTATATTGCATATTTATCATCGGTCATTCACAAGAAAAACACCTACGTCTTTCTTTCTAGTTGATTAGTTTTGGGGTATTTAAGGTTTTTGTTAATTTAAACTATCCTTTACAAAAAATCTTTGTATTTCTTTGATTAATAGATAACTATATATTATTCCTCAGAGCATGTATTAAAATACATAGTCTCTTTAATCTTCTCTACTTCAGGGCCCAAACTTGAATTTAAAATGATTCACTTCAAGAATTTTTCCTCCTAGTTACTTAAGTCATCATTCTCAAAACTCCCTGCATTTAGTTCAAACGTCACCCTGTGACTGACTGCACCAACTGAATTGCAGTTTCCATTGAAAAGCTGGGTTTGCAAGCCAGGTGCTTTTTTTCTTTTTCCTGGGTTGTTTGGGGTTTTTTTTATCTTTAATTTTATATCCCCGCAAATCTTCCAGGGCTGATGACCACTATAGAGCAAATATAAGCCTAGCAGCAGTAGCCAGGATTTTAATTGTCTTCTATAGGCTCTAAGTCAAAAATAGCTCATGAACTATGGGCTGGAAAGTCCTGGTGTAAATTACTAATGCAATGGGAGTCTGAGCCCATTCACAGCTACCAACTTGCCCAACAGGAGAGTGTGTTCTCACATCCGCATGCAGCCTGAACTTGTTAGAGGGGTCTCATGCACCCAAGTTCTCACTTTCATTGTTCCTGTGGGTCAGGCAAAGATTCTTGAGCTTACCAAAGGCTACTACAGCCCAGTTTACCAATAAATATGAACTCAGCTCTTATGGAGCTCAACTGATCACAAGCAAATAGCCAACAACACAGGCAATGCACAACATGAGTGATGTTAAGGACTCGGAGTGTATTAGCCCACTTGCTGGCCCCTCACTCCTCGCAGAAGGTCAGTTTACATCTCTATCTGTGCCAGTGCATTCTGGATTTGTTGTGGTGGGGGATGTTTTAGGAGATTGCAGACTCTGTGTTAAAGCATTTCCCAAGTAAAAGGCTTCCTCCCACAGAATGTTTGTGTTACATGTTTTGTGTTACTACCTCACATGCACTCCAGATTCTTTCAAAGTATTACTTCTTATTAATCTCATTCCTTTGTATTCCAATATTTTTAAGTCCTTCAAATCTGAAGGAAAAAAAATTAACTGCAGCTGTTAATTTAAAAGAGAAATTAACAATTATAGTAAGAAAAAACAAGTAAGCCAGGAGTATTCTCTGTATACCACTATATTAGCATAACTCTCATTTACCTTGCTCTCTTGTCAAAGAGACAGAGACACAGAGACAAGCTCCTAGGTAAGATTAAAATAAACCATTAGCAGTTCCTTCATCATTGAAATTAGAGAAATACTGTCAAGCAATCTTCGCCTCACTTTCTATTTTCTCGTTACTGGTAGTTGGAGTAATTTATACTCCACTTCTTAATATAGATAGCTTTTTCTAATTATGGACCATAAATTGCCACATTCCTATTGAAGCTTTAATTCAAACCTTATTCATTCAAAGTACCGTTAACAAATATTTACTACTGAAAAATCTCTTTCTCTACAAAATAAACCTGAAAGAGGTTGCCCAGAGCACTTGTGGAAGCCTCATCCCTGGAAGTGTTCAAGGCCAGGCTGGATGGGGCTTCGAGCAACCTGCTCTAGTGGGAGGTGTCCCTGCCCATGGCTGGGGGGTTGGAACTCAATGATCTTTAAAGGTCCCTTCCAGCTCTAACCATTCCATGATATATTCAATATTTCTGACGCTTCACATATATTTCTGTGCTTAAGTATTTATAAAATTAGACCCCAAAATTACAGCTTATTCCAAATTTAACAGCACAAGAAAGAGCAGCTTGCCAAGGGAAGACTCACAGTTCAGATTCTGTGACAGAAGGAGCTTGTTCCCATGTCTACCTTTTAGTTCCTTCCTCCTGACCCTTGTCACCATATTACAATGACATAAAAGTTACTATTGGTGGGAGAAGTAAGAAACCTGTGGCCTCCCCACCTACTAGCTTCTCCCAGTGTGGCACATGGTGCTTATCCAAACACATCACAGCTACAGCCAACCTGACACTGACGATACACAAGAATTAGATTTGTTGCCCTGTCACAAACCAAGCACCACATACAGGAACAACATTAACTTCCTCCAGCTTCTCCTTCCATCAGCTTACACAGGCCTCGCTGCCAAAATTCGATTCGATTTCAAACTTTAGACTTAACCTATCTTTGGCCTTTCTGCTGAGGCCACCAGAAACTGTGGCCATTAAAAGAATGTATTTAATGTGAAGATGGGGGACCAGGATAAGAGGTGAACCATCCCGTCTTCATTCCTAACTGAAACAAAATGATTTTTTCTTGCTTCATTCATCCAGGTGTTAATCTTGAATGACACAAATTTGACCTAATGGATCATCCTCAGATGACTCTATAATACACAAGTCCGGGTGCTTTTTGCTGTTGGAGCTACCAGAGATTAGTCTTCCACAGTCCACCCATGTGCTGTGGGTGTGACATAACTTCAGAAGCTATAAATGTTTTCTGCTGGACTGATCATTTGACCAGATATTTTTCACCATCATAATCTTTAATGCATTTTTGTGTTGCCTATCAGTGGCTAATCAAACAGTTAAACGCCAGTAAGGATGCTTTTTACTGTCATATTCTGTTGTTGAGTTCTGCAGCCCTGGCAGCACCATTTATCAGCGACAGATGTCTGAAATGGAATTTGCTCATGTGAGCTCTTTGCCAGATCCCAGCGTTATTGACCTTCAGAATACAACATAAATCAGCACATACTGTTTTGTTTTCATTTGCAGCTATTTGGGAGGTTTTGTATTTTATCCCAAAGCATCTACAGTAGAGCTCTGTGATGTGCATTGGTGCTATTGCTCTATTATTTTAAGCTATTTAAGTGTTTCTCTGTGGCAGCTGTTGAAGTAGTATCTGGAATAAAAGTAATGAAACAAAAAAGTAAATCTGTCTTTTGCTACCAAGATAACACCATGCTCTTGATAAAAGTTTAGAAGAGATCCTTTGAATGTGACACAGTAAAGCAGCATTCTAATTGTGGTTTTTGTAAAAATATTCCCTGAAAATATAGCAAAAATTTAGGAGTCAGTTGGACCACAGAGCAGTGCCTAGCAGCTGACCTCTAAAATTACAAGTTTTTCTACTATAAGTTTGACCTCTGTCAAGGCATGAACACCTGCCACAGTCTCCTTCTCTCCCCAAAACTCACAGGAATGCTGGTAGATAGCCCTGCAACCACACATGCATTAGAAAAAAAATTGTTTATGACTGTGGTGTTTGCCAGCAGTCTATCATCAGCTCTTCATCCTGCATTAGTGTAGTATTTGAGTAAATCCAACACAGAGCTGGATTAATTTATTAAAGGAAAATCTTCTGAATTAAACTTTTTTTTGGCCACAGAAGAACAGAGACTTTTGTTACAGAGCTATGATACAAATTCGGTAAAATAAAGTTCTTGCTTGTACCCTTCTGTGCTTCCTTGTAGAGACACAAATAATATACAAATTACCTCATTGCTGTTCTTAGGCATTTAATAATGTGGCCTCATTGGTGAGCTTGCTCTGTACTATTCAAAAGACTAGAGCTGTTGACATACAAAATAAGATGGAAAAAGTACAGTGGAATCCTTTCTAATATAAGACCCATTGCTGTGGGCAGTAACAGACTGCGGTTTCTAGCACATATCAGTGCTCTTCATCTAGACACACCAGTCATTAATATATCACTTTAAATTCCACTACAAAGTAGAGTTTAGTGGTCTCACTTGAGAGCCTTGTATGTCCTAATCAAAAACAAAACAAAACAAACAAACAAACCCCAAACATTAAAAAAAACCTAATCCAACAAAAAAAAACCAAAACCACCAAACCTAATCCAGCAAACAAAAAAACCAACCAACCAACCAAAAAAACCAAAACAAACAAACAAACCACAAAAAAAAAAAAAAATACCCTCTCATAATTTGNGAAAAAAAAAAACAAAAAAAAAAAACCAAAAAAACAACTCTCATAATTTGATCCAAGCATCTGCTGTAGTAACCACAAGATGGGTGGACTCCTCAAACAAAAAGTGCACTGCTCTCTTACAACAGAATAGGTGTTTCCAACATGAGTGATGTTATCCTGAAGGCACCCTTGTATTTCTTGCATTTGGCCCCTATGCTGACCAGCCCTGGTCCACATTTCAGGAAATGTCTTAATCTGGTCATTCGTCACACTAGCAGAGGAAGGCTGAATCACTCAACCTTGCAACATCACAACACTTAGAAACACGATGGCAGATTATGCTTTGTTCTCAATGCAGAATTCAGGCTGGAGAGATTCAGGCTTTCAACAAAACTTGGCCATGGAGCTTAAAGCAATCTTGACCTTATTTCACGTCATTGTAAGACTGCACTGAATTGTACACATGAAATAAAGCTCACAAATGTGGCTTTTTGTTTGAGACACTGGCAACCCATAATATTATTTCACGTCTCCGATTTTGCACTTGAAGCTCAGGTAAGAAAATGGCCTTTAAGGGAAAAATTTCTGTAGGGGTCATCATTAGCCAGATACATTTTTTTCTATACCAGCACTAGGAGTCTATAGTGTGAAGTGAATACCATCTGCTGGCTCTGAAACAGAGCACGCTCTGTCCCTCTGCCAGGGTGCAGAATTTTTTAGGTGAATTTTTTAAGGGGGTCTCAAGAAATATTCATCCCAGTTCCACAGCCCATAGAAGTAGAGGAGGGCACCAGCCATAGGGAGCTTATTTTCTTGAGCTACTGGTATGTTTTGAACTGCAGAGCTGATCTCTAGAAGAAAAGGTGCCAAGTTGCCTGTGAGTTGAGAATGTTTCAGGAAAGAAATAAGGTGTATATTTCTCATCATTTCAAACAATTTTGGTGGAGATTTTATTTGATCTGAACAAGGAAAACAACTAAAAATTATTTTATAATTAATTCTCATTATCCGAAAGGTTTTTCATCACAGAATCCATACATTGCTAATCTACACTCTTCAGTAATCGCGTCAGGAGAAACACCACAGTGTTCTGTCTCCCTGAAAGAGACCTGAAAATTAGCTAGGGTTTATTTTGCTCTCTATCAGGGACAGCAGGGCAAAATAATGTTTTCATGCATACTGCAGAAACCTACACCACACTGATGCTTTCAAATTTGAGCTTCAAGTTGAAGTTAATTTCAACTGTGCATTTAAGTATCACCTGTCAGTTGGCTTTTTAAAAGATGCATCAATGGAATTTGGTAATAGGAATGGCAAATAACATGAAAAGATTTTAAACAAAGAAATTAAGGCTTATGATAATTGTACTATATATTCTACAACAACAGAGGAAATGTAAACTTGAGAGAAGTTTACTTCTGAGAAGATTTCATTATTAATTGCTCACAAGACTAAGCAATACTTATGATCCCTCTATGTTTTTGTATAAATATACTATTTTTTCACTTCTAACTGCTAAAAAGCGAACTCGTATGCAACATTTCTGTTTGTTAGTTACAGAAACATTTCTAGTTACTTTAGTACAAAGGTAAAGCAAAGTACAATCCCTTTAAATTGAACACCTCATCAGAGGCTGTATCACATCCACATAATGGTATGTGCTCTTTACTCTGGTTTTCCAGACTGAAAATGCAAAATCAGATTCTTTATAGCTTAAAAGGAGTGGGGTTTCCAAAGACACATAAATATGTGAGGATTCACAGGCAATAAAATTTGTGTGACATAGCCTGTACATGCATGGGTGTAAACAAGCACATTTTCAACACTGCATTTTGGCCCACACAAGCACAAGTCAGATTAAGCGCAGGAGCCAGGTAGGTACATGAGCAGTACACTGTGTTTGACCTAATGTAGCCTGTCAGCACAGGCAAGGAGCCTTGGCCCACAACAGCCTAACATGATGTGTGTCTGTTCAGCTACAAGCACAGGCAGAGAAATAAACTATCTGCATACATCTGTGTCAGCACATATGATCAGCACTTCTGAAAACCCCAGCTAAGGCTTGCACAGCTCCCACTCATCTTTCCAGATGCACTCCCACGTGGTGCTCAAGTGCCTCCCCAGGCTCTTGTACGCAAAGTTGTTCTGCAGGGATGAACTTACTCTTAGCTCTCCCCAGACCTGCCCTTAGCAGAGAAGGAGGCTGCTGGCAGCTACAGGTGGGCTGTGGACAATCCAGCACTAGACTCATCCAGTGTGTTCCAAGTTTGGGGTTATACAAGGTTTCCATGTGTCCAAAAGATTTGTCAGTTGGTTGTTATTGAAACAACAACAATAATAAATTGTATAAAGAATGTTGGCAAGTAAGGCACATATTCATCACAATTCATAAAAATGAAAAAATCCCATACAGATAATTCAGCAAAAGGATGTTTTTCTCACACAATATTTGTCAAGAAACAGATACAAGACCACGAAATATGGTATTGAAATATGGTAGAGATCAACATACATCTTTTTGAATGGCTACTAAAAGGCTTATATACCACGCAGCAGTGAATGGCACCTTTGTAGAGGTCTTCTAATCTTTCCTGCTCTGTTCAAGAATTGCCTTGCCCTATTTTTAAAAAACGTTCACCCACGAACGGAGCGCTTCTTTCTGTTAAATCGAGATCTAGGCTGAAGGCACAAAACGGTACACTGCAACTTGGTCTAGCACAGTGCACTGAGTAGGGAAGCATGCACGCTCTTGGTTGTGCTTTTGTGGTTTCACATAGATACCATTCTGTTAAACAAACCAATTTCTCAGCTTATAGCTATTGTTCTGAGATAATATGATACGACAAGTCCAGATGTTTGAAAACATTGCAGTAATTCACAGACTGGGAGCAATAAATTATGAAAAAGGACATTTTTAATTCAATTTATAGTGGATTTGGCACTGGCAGAGGTATGGAATTTCTAGCTGAGTATAATACAGAAACCATTACATGCTCTAGGGAACTTCGGAAGTGAAGTAGTGCAAGGCAGAAGACATTGTTGCAAAACTGGAATTCTTTCTATCTGTTAATCAGCAATCTCTGTACTGCATTGCTATCGCGTGTTATATTACTTGAGATTTGACTAGTCTTGAAATAATTAGCAGAAAAATTATTAAAAATGCACTGGCGCTGTGTAGACTCAAATGCTTTTCATCCCATTTTGAATTTCAGAAATCCAGGTAGCATGAATCTTTGAGAGCATGGTGTGGACAAAAGATCAAAGATGTTACATGTTGCCCTAAACCAAACTTTTCTAAAGAATATACTGTGCAGCTATTTCATATGCAGCCACCTTTTATGTCAAGTTAATATATGAAGACCATCCATCCATGTAACCATTGACCTAAGTATGTTTTATATATCTGTGTACTGTCAGAACAGAAGACAACAAATTAAGTTCTTTTGTTATTAACACTGCAGAGCCATGACAGTGAGCTGCTTGTGCTTTCTCCTGATACAGTGGAATTTTCAGGGCCAGGAAATTTTTCAGACCTGGATGTGTGTATACGTGTGTCTTATCTGAGGTCTGTCAGAAATAAGAGTTTATTGAAATGCCTGATCCACATGCATGGCAGAAATTATGAGAAGAGGGGGTTTATTTTTATGATGATGATCCTGCCAATAATCATGTTCAGGATCTGCATTATTTTAGCTTCTTCATTCCCATCAGATGAAAGACACAGGTCTATCGAACAGCTGGTATGGTTAGCAGCACCACTTTACAGATTTGTTTGTATTATTCTTCCATCTAGAGGGATAGGTATTATTAAAGAGTAAGACCAGACCTGTTCCACTACCTTTAGAACTGAAAAAAAAAATCTCACTGAACCACATCTCCCTGCCCTTGTCTCCTTCCTCTGTGTGTGAAATAGTATTTCATCTTATAATTTCCCCTTCTCATTCACTTGTTATAAAATACAAGAAATAAACTCAAATGCAGAACTGCTAATCCAGTTTATTATTCCGCCCAGCTTCTTGGCTGCAAACAGGTCTGCTGATATTTCTAAAGCACTGGTCCAGAAGGCTTTAATGCAGACCATTCAGAAAAGCACTGATATTTACCTGCCTCAGAATCAAACTGTTCTGTTTTCTTCAGGAATAAGCAAGTCAGTCACCAGCACAAGTCACTGCCTTAACTCAGTTCCTTCAGTACCTTGTAAAAGATTTGGCATCATGGACTATTTTAGCAATGAAAAAAGAACTCTTTAGTATTTGGAGTTATCCCAGAGGATGTATTGTCTATCAACATTTTCTTCATAAAACAGTGGCATTTATTCTCTAGCCACTATCAAAAGAGCCCAGCTTGAGTTTAGTTTCTATTAATATTGCTTAAAAATGGAGACTGACTCCCTGAAATACTCTTCCAGTTTGACAGCGAATCCTTCATAATTTCTCACTGAGGCAGTTGTGCAATAAAACTTGCGGGGAAAACATTATGCAGACCTGACTTTCTCCAGCTTAATTCTGAGAATTGGCGTGACAATACAGAAGTTGTATTCAGATCAAGACACATCATATCTGCACCTCTATTAGGCAATTTCCCTTTTAAAAAACAGATACATTTACTGAAACATAATTTTTTTTGACAAATTCATGTTGTTTACCAATTTATTATTTTCCCTGTTGTTACTAAGTAATAATTTTTTATATTTTTTTTTGCAGCATCTGTCTTAGAATCCATGCTAACAAATGCCTGGCACTTCCTTTTTTAAATCATCCAGATTTTCAAAGACAACTATTCACGCTTCAGAGACTAGTTTTATTGACTTAAGCATGCCGCATGAATTTTCATTAGGCCCATGCAATATGACCACCTTTATTTTATCTAGGCATCCTTCAACCTGTTACTTTCGTATTCAGAATAATTCTCCTTTTAAAGATACCAATGTCATACATTTTTAAACTGCACACAATGCCTGAAAATGGCAACAGAGAAATCATTCACCACCTTTTCAGTATCAACTGCAATTTGTGCTCCTGACCTTATAAATAAGCATTTCTTTTTCTTCCACTTATGATGAATTTCTAGAACATTGTTACATCCCTTGCTGTCCTTATCTTTACTTTCCGTGGAAATAGCTTACTATTCCTCTCTACTGTAACTCTCCTGTTACGAGAACTGCTTTTGTTAGATGACAGCCCTTATTCACCCCCTTCTCTGCCTGTTCGCCTTCCCAAAGACCTTCACATATCAGTTTCTCATGTTTTAATGAAGGCTGACTTCTCAAGTAGTTTTTCCAGAGCTACTCTTTATAAACAATATGCATGAAAAGGAAACTTAAATAGATTCTACAGCCACTGAAATACTAGTTTTTACAGAAAGGTATGACTAGGAGCTCAGTCTCTGCTTGAGCCCCACAGTAAATCTATCTCACCACCTTGCTATCTGTACAGAATTGCATACACTAGTCATCAGAGTCATATCCAAGTCCAAACAGCTGTATTTCCACACCAATGGCTTACTAGTTCTCTCATATCAAGAGCTACCACTTTCTTTTTCACCAGGGAAAAATCCACTTTCTAACTGAAAGTTCACGGATCACAACTTCAGCACCCAAAGATTTTCTTACTCTTGCCTCTACTCTTTGCCGCTCTCCCCCTGCACACCTCACATGGCCCTCAGCAGCGCTTCTGAGACACAGCCTGAGCAAAGCTGTGAAAATAACACAGCATCCCATTCACTGCCCCCATTTTGCCCTAGGCTATGGGTTTCTTCATATCTCTTTTCTGATTGGCAAGCTAATTCCAACTGGAGAGGTAACTTTGCCCTTGATTAACCCTTTCCAGGCTAATTAGATGGAGTATGTGCATTGATGTGAGTGTGTAAATAGACACCTACCTATCTCAGCATGTGTATACTTAAAGAAAGGGAACATGTGCCTTTGTATTGCTTAACTCCCTCTGAACGCCAAAGTATTCTGCATTCCGATAACAGCTCTACCACACAGTATTCACTAATAACTGTTTAGAGGGAGCCTTGTTTTACTGTCCTCTGCCATCCATACAGTTATGTGGGGATGAGTTTTTCATTCTGCTTTGTGAGGTTGTCCCTTTTGCTCTACATAAGCGTTGTCTCTCTGGTGCTTTAATGTCATAATGTTGTATCCGCTCTTCTTTTCTACTACTTCAGCATGGAATGTTTCAGACAGAAATTAGAAAATATGTTAGAAGAAAATAAAACACCACAGCTCATTTTAAATACTGAAAAATTGACATATGTTATGGACTGAATTGGTCCTGACAAGCTACTGTTAAATCAGTTTCTCTGTACCTCCCTGAAATCCCACTCTCTGTGACTGTGGATATACTCACCTGGGATATAGACTTCTTTCCTAGTTTGTTTGCAAATGAAAATTCAATATTCATAACTAATGATTTGGTTTGTCTTGTAGCTCAGCAATGTAAGATGCAGTCACCTGCATTTGCAACTCTATTCCTTTAGATGCAAAATAGATGGGATTCATCCCACTCGGAAGATACTTTTCTTCTTCCAGATGTCCATGTCATTACACAGTTTATTTAGGACCCTTTTAGACTTGAAAAGGCTTCTAGTTTCAAACTTTCTGACTACCATCCTTGGCAAACATCCTTTCAGGCACCAAAGAGAGCCAGGGGGAAATCCTGAGCAAATTAAAGATGACTATTGAGCTTTGGAAACAAAGCTGAGGGGGACAAGGGCTCACATGGTGTTATTGTCAATCTTTCTGCCCAAGGGTAAAAGCCCAGGGAGGAGCAGATACATTCTGCTGCCAATGAATGCACAGCTACACAGCTCACATCACCAGCAGAGGTACGTCTTCTCTGATCACACTGCTTTGTTTGAGAAAGGAAGAAGTTTTCCAAAGGGGTTCATATACTAATACACGGACCCTGGGCAACAAAGAAAAACTGCAAGTCCAGGCCAGCAGCATTTTCTTGATGACATTCATGGCAATTTCACAACAAAAAAGCTAGAGGGGATAAGTTGGGTGATACTCTAGTTGTCCTGCTGCTCAAATTAGCAGAGAACTAGTGACAAATGTAATGAGGACACTGAGAGAAATATAAATGTAACATGGTTACTTGAAGGAATTATGAAGTTGATGGAGATTAATTTTTTGCTAGTTGCAGCTAGTAAATTTCAGGAAAATATACACAAACGGTGATTTAGGAGGTTCAAACTAGACAGTAGAAACAACGTTTTCAACAGGAAGGCAATGCATCGCTGGAACAATTAACTAGACAGGCGACTAAATTCTCTAAGTTTTTCAATACTTGAGTAGATAAAGCCATAGCTGATCTGACTGCTCTGGCAATAGTCCTGCTCCACTGGGATGCTACAGACCACCAATGGTCCTTTCTACCCAACATCTTGGTGATTCTGCAACTGCATGAATCTTGCATAATTTTGCAGATTTCTTCTGGAATTGTTTTTTAAGTTTTTTCCTTTGTCCTTCAGCACTTTCTATCCAAAACAGGTCATTGAGCAGACCTGATCATTCAATTTCTCAGCCAAGGGAATGAGAACTGATGAATTAATTTCTGATAAATTCATACCTCATCATTGTTCACTTGGGTAAGAATAGATTATTTTTTGACCCTATTCCTCTTTCTAGCATTTGTAGGAAGCAGTTACATCATAACAAAGTAAATTATACTACTAACACATTTTCCATGAACCAAACCCAAACATTCTGCTAATGGGCTATACCAAGTCTAGTTACATTAAGGATGTATTTCTTTTTGTTGTTTCATTATAGTAGGGTTTCTACACAGATGTATTGGACAGTGCCTTTCCCCAGGGAAGCTAGAGTAATTTTTATACTAGGCAAAACCAGAAATGTGCTTAAAAATAAGACAGGCTAAATATATGTGGATTATATTATGCAGAAAGGACAGAATTGAAACCTTTTTTCTGGTTTTATTTTACATCAAGGACATAGTACTAAGAACAAGCTTCAATAGTAATCTTAAGAAAGCACAGGAGATGACTTATGCACAGTATGCCAGTAGTACTGCTCTGAAATGAATGTAATCTCACAGAAGCACTTCCAAAACGTAATTGTATGTATATGTGACCTCATGCTACTGCTAGAGACCATAGACCTATCTTTTGAAGCAGAGACGTTCATGAGGTTGAAGTGAGAGCTTTTCAGGCCATTTGGCTCTGAAAGTGCATGATAAAGTCTGCCTAGGACAGACTGTATAGAGGAAGCATGAAGTGGCACATATTCTGTAATGGAAGCAGCAGCTTTGAGAAAGTCTCTGATTTATCTGGTGGCTTAACTAACTGACGCTTCTGGTGTGGTATGTCCTCTATGCAGGAAATTCCAGCTCACTGAGGCTGATACCAATGTTATTATTGCATCAGATGTGTAAAAGGAGCAACTGTTCACATGTTGTTTTGCATAAAAGAAAACGGTCTGCATCTCAAACAGCAGCATGGACAGACTGTTCAGAAAATAGGGGACAAGTAGGTTTTCTTGAACAATGAACTGATTTAAAATCATCACTGAAGTGGATCTCGGATTTACAAAACTTGTGCAAAAATCAGGAAAGCATTACAAAGTGGATAAATATGGCCCTTTAAATTACTTTCAATAGAAAACTCTGATCTTATTAACTGAATTATAAAGCACACAGCACCTGGAAAATATGAGAATAAACAAAGAGTACTACAAATGAAATAAATGTGGAAGCAGCATTCAGTTAAAGTTTCTTATTCTCCTGCACTCTGAGTATCTTCTGCATCACTACCTACGATCAATACCTAGACAGCAAAATCTTATTAATAATGTTCTTTACCATCCACAAGAAAAGGAACAGGACTGGGTAATGTGCAGGGGATCCCTATCAAACACGGAGACTGCAGAAATTAATCATTCAAATGTAGTACAGTGGACTATGATTCTCCTTGCATGTACTAATTAGTCTCCACTTTCCTGCCACTGAATGTGCAGTTCCTATCAAAGCTGATATTAAATGCAGATGTTCAGCCTCTTTAAAAGTCAGGTTGTCTTATCTTAGATGTTTCTGTTTACCTCCAGTGTAGTAATTAAGGGCTAGATCCTCAAAGATATTCAGGCACCAACATGAAACTGATGGAATGTCAGTGTCTAAATATTTTTGCAGATTTTATTCTAAAGGTAAGCCCACATATTTCAAGAACATCTGTGCTTCCAGCCATCATTTGACTCCCCACTTTCAGCCTACCAGCACTAATAGGCTAGCCAAACATTCCTAGGAGGGAAAAAGAACATCAAAGAAGGTTGGTTTTTTTTTTGGAGGCCAGTGCAACCCAGTGTTTTATACTGCATTATTAGTAAGAAATTAGATTTCAGAACCTGGAAACTCCCTCGGGAAATTCTGATACATTTACCTTAGCTTTTGGATTGAAATGGGTCTTGTCATTCATTAATACTCGCTGTCATATTTAATTTGAACACATTTGAAGGAGCTTACCCACAACAACACCACCACCACCACTTCCTGGCTTTGAAATGAGCGGATGTGAATACACCTGATTTATGACGGTAAATGAGTTTCACCTAACCGACTGCTGCTCCCACATAAGGGCCTCTAGGTTGGTGTGTGCAACGCTGCAGGGGCAGATGCATCTCACTGTTGCAGGAACACGTGCTGCATTGACTCGTGTTAAAAAGCAGGCAAAAAAGTTTCTTGTGCCTTTCACAGTAAGTTTGTATTTGCATGATAGCCCCTCCTCAGAATTTATTTCTCTCCATTTGATAGTCGCACCTTCTCAACCACGCTACTCCAGTCTTTTTCATTCATGCACTGGTTCCACCTCAGCAAAACACTTCGACAAGTAGGCTTTTCTCCATTTTAAGGGTCCATGACTGTCCCAGGACAGCTGAAGATAACAAAGTTACAAATTAAACAGTAAAAGATTGTGGTACATTTGACCCTGGGTGACCACCAAAGCTGCTCTATTACTCTCCTACTCAGCTGGAGAGGGGAAGAAAAAAAAATACAAAAAGCTGGTGGCCAAGACAAGGACAGGGAGATCACTCTGCATTTATCACAGGCAAAACAGACTTGAGTCTGGGAAATTCATTACCAAATCAGAGAAGGATAATGAGGAAAAAAAAAAAAACCCAAACCAACACATTTTAGAAGCACCTTTCCCATACCCTTTCCCCCAGCCACAGCGGGTTGTGGTCAGTTCATCGCACCTTGCCTCAGGGGTAGGACTCTTCTGTTTCCCTGCTCCAGCCTGGGGTCCTTACCACAGGAGACAGTCCTCCATAACGTTTTCAATCTCGGTCCTTCCCATCGGCCACAGTTCTTTACAAACTTCTCCAGCATGGGGTCCCTCCCACAGGGTGCAGTCCTTCAAGAACTGGTTGCTCCAGCATGGGTCCCCTGGCCTGCTCCAGCATGGCCTTCCCACTGGTTCACAGTGTCTTTTGGGCACCCAACTACTCTGATGTGGGGTCCTCTACAGGCTGCAGTTAGATATCTGCTCCACCATTAACCTCTCCAGGTTGCAGGGGGACAGCCCGCTTCACCATGGGCTGCAAGGGAATCTCTGCTCCGGCACCTGGAACATCTTCTCCCTTCCCTCTTCAATGACCTTGGTGTCTGCAGTTGTTGTTTTCACATATTATCACTACTCTGTTCTGGCTCCTGTTGCATAACAAGTTTTCCCCCATTCTTAGATATGTTATCCCAGAGGCACTACCACCATTGCTGATGGGCTCAGCCTTGGCCAGTGGTGGGTCTGTCTAGGAAGCAGCTAGCACTAACTCTATGGGACATAGAAGAAAGCATCTAGCAACTTCTCACAGAAGCCACCCCTGTTACTAAAACCTTGCCATGCCAACTCAATATAGATATACCCCGCACCAACGGTCTGGGTCAAATACCGTACATTCTGATTTGGGCAGGAAATTTGCCTGCTTGGACTACAGAATTCTACTCACAAGAAACTCAAGGTTTCTTTAATTTACAAATAAAGGTATCTGACTTTAAGGTGATGACATTTCACTTAGCCTATGGAGGGCAATTCTACATACATAAGCCCTGTATGGCTCAATCTCCGAGAATTGTGTTAAGCTTTTAACAATTTGAGACAAATACTTCTGGAAAAGCTGAGAAGACCTAACTGACTACAGCTTTCTTATAGATCACTCACTCTACAACTGCACACTTTCTCATCTCTTTAACCAGGACAGCAAACAATACACAGGAAATTCTTTTTGTTGACAAAGATGCAGTAGCTACTTCTTCCTTCACACTTCTTGTGCCTCCCCCATCATCCTTTATAGGCTGACCTTTACTTCAGGTCTAAAATGTTACTTTAGTCTCCCTTTAGCTCTGCTAACCCCACTGTCTCTCTTTTTTTGGGAAAAAAATCAGACACTACAGCTGCCACATTTTTGTATGTTTAGTTTTAAACATCCAACTGGATTAATATTTCCTGGAACCTCTCTTAAGTGTCAGAACTTAAATATTTGCATAGTAAAAAGTGCTATCACTCATTACTACAAAAGGGTTTGTTATCTGCCAAACAATTCAGAACTTTGTGCAAGCTGGGAAAAATTTGTGAAGACAGGAAATGCTTAACAAAATATCATTGAGAATAATTAAAAGTGCATTTCCAATATTGATTAAAAAATGTTGATCATTCTTATATTTTGGGTGGGTTTTGAGTTGTTATGACTTCCCTATCCAGAAGATGACCACTAAGTAGTCTTTTGTTGGATGGGTATAAACACAGACAGGAATTTCATAATAGATAAGTATATTATACTGAATTTCCACTGATCATTGTTCTAAGTCAATGGGATAAATAGGATGACTTAACAACTTTCCTTAATTGAGCAACCACTAAGCTGTGTATTACTTTTACAACATGAAAGTAGTTAAGAGTTAGATCCTATTAGATATAAATAGTTATCACAACAAATCTTATCTCAATACTTGGTGTCATCATGTGCAATATCAGAACGTAACAGCCACAGAAAATAAAAAAGCAGTATCTATTATTGTTAACACCATTTGCATGACTAGGATTACAATTTTGGAGGGAAAAAAATTAATTTGATAGCTTTTGTTCACTTCTCAGTATTTTTGTCCTCTCCTAAGACCAGCAGGACTAGGATATCACTGAATGAAAGCTGAGATTCTCCCATATGCAGTCTATTTTGATATGGCATAACATCTAACGCCTGTAAAACGGATGAGAAATTAGGCAGAGTACATTCTAGGACAAAATATTGAATTTAAACTCAAAGAAAATCCCCAGGCCAGAACCACATTCCTCGTTGCTAGATCATATCCTTATCAAGATGAGAACATCACTGGTTTTCAGGTGACCGTTTCTTAGGAAAACCAGAACATGCTCCAAGTCTGGAATTTACTAAACAAATGCAGTGATGGCAATGAATAGAATTAATCCTTAATCCAGTCTCTGAGGTAACTATCAGTAGTAAATAAAAGCCTCAAAACCTTGATGCAAGTCCTCAAAGACATTTCTGTTTTGAGCTTAGCAGAGAAGAGACAAAGTCTGTACCTTGGAGGGAAGCCTCCAGACCTCTATTCAACAAGACAAGTGACAAGAAATTAAAATCCCCTCAGGCCACTCAACGCTGCATGTTCTGTCATTTTTGACTGCATTTACTTTCCACCTTTTGAACAGTATCCATAGAAAAGAAGGAATCACACCATCCACCTCTCCTTACCTCACCACCCTAGTCCCACTGCCTAGCACACTCACCTTTCCCTCCGTCGTATGGAATTTCATCTGCTCTTCTCTCCCCTGATTCCACTGACTCTGATTCACTTTTACCCTTAAAGTATTTAATTCCCAAGTTTACTTTTGCCCACAAAACATCTTGGAAAAATCTACATCAAGATTTGAGATCCCGTTCCTTTCAGATTCCTAAAAGGTTGCTCTCCCATTATGCAGATCAGGGACCTGCTGAAATATCCCAATTCCCTCCCAGCCCATACACAGAATTTCATTTCTGTGGGAATCGAGTGTAGGCACAGGGGGGAGGACCGGTGGACCCATGGATCTGGCCCTGATATAAGGCTGGAAGATGGGATAGGTCTGCACTGCTGGATCAGAGAACTAAAAAACTTTCTCTTAACAATACATATAGACATTATTTAGAATATAGTTATGAGGTTGAACATTCAACAATGCAATCTACAATACTGCTCATCAAGCCTACTACCTTTCACATACTTCTACCCGGAGAAAAACTGTTATGATGCCTGCTCAGTTGTTCTGTCTTCAACTGAGAAGATTTTTCAGTTTTGAAGTTTCCAAAACTGTCCACTAAAAATAAGATCGCAATCAAAGTGATCCAGTCTTTAACAGCCTGTCCTCATCCTGCCCCTTGGCTTGCGTTCAACGGGTAAAAATAGAAAAGACTCCATCTCATTCCATTTTTCATCATCTATTTCCATTTGCACCTAGAAATGTGAAGCAAAACAATGTATACAAGTCCATGCTAAATGAAAAGTTCACTGTTTGAGATCCCAGCTAAGATGTTCGGTGGTAGTGTTTTCTCTCTTTGTTTGTCATCACTAATTCAGACAGATGAAAATGAGCAAGCATGAATTATAAGTTACTGGAATATGGAAAGTACAAAAAAGAGCAATTTTTACTAACTTCTACTGACAAGCACTTTGTAAAAAATCTTGCTTTACCTCAATTGCAACATTGCTTGCAGAATTTATGATAGACAAGAACTCAAAACAAGGCATCACATTATTTGATGCCTATTTCCAGTAATACTTAGAGATAATCATAACATTACCATGTGTATCTCAGCATAATGAATTTTGGCTTGGAGTAGGACATAACTTAGAGTTAGATGCACAAAATGATGAAAATAAATCTTGTGAGCAGCTAACAGAAACTGCTGCCAACCTACCTCACGTGTACTCTGAAACAGATCTGTGATAAAATAACAGCTACTACAGTAAACAAAAAGAGATATATCTACTACCTACTATAAAGAGAGGCATTCAAGCCCAAAAGTGTAAAGTAACGATGTACCTCTTAGAACTTCAGTCCCAAGGAAAATTTGGCAGGAAGAACAAAAAAGGCATTCCTATATAGGGTTGGGGTTTAGTAACAGACCTTGAAACACATGTGA
>VZTM01032503.1:0-14240 GCA_013400555.1 Jacana jacana
CAGGACAGCAGGGAACAGGATGGAAGACCGATACCTACTTATGGCATAGCTCAGAGCAAGGTTGGACCCCACATCCAGCACCTGCATTAGAGTTTAGCAAGTTTGTGCAAGCTGGTGGGCAACACAAGTTTTTTTCTTGGTAGCTATTTTTCTTGCCATGTAACCCATAGTGATTTTTTGGTGTGGTTTTTTTTTTTTTTTTTTTTTTTTATTTTTTTGTTTTTTTTTTTGTTGTTACTTTAAACGTGCCCAGCTCNCGTGTTTGTCATGGTTACAGTGGAAAGAAAACAAAAACATTCTGAAGAGAAAGCCCTGGAACAGCAGTTATTTTTAAGGCAATCGAGGCAGTACTTTCACACTGTTAATAATTAGGATCAAAAAAGGGCTCTTTTCAGCTAGACATTCCACAATACCTGAAAATCTTGTCAACGTGAACATCAGAAAGCACCACTTTTACACAGGAGTGACACGTAGGATTACTCCAATACTGCTACTTAATTACATCTCTCCATAGTAATATTGCAGGTACATTTGCAACTGGCAGAGTGGTAAAGCATCAAAGTAGCCCATTAAACCTTCTCAGATCTCACTGACACTTAGGGAGGATCTCATAGGATGTTGTATGGCTCCTCTGAGAGAAGAACACAACCCACCTGATTTCCACTAAAAACGGACAATGCTTTTTGATTGACAAAGTTACATAACCTAATGCTAATTACAGGGATCAAGGGAAGGAAAATCTCTTACAGTATTTCTTTTTCAGATGACTGAGGAAACACAGACAGCCGTCTGCACAGAGCATATCCTTGAAACAGAAGTACAAGACATCTGAAAATCTCCTTATAATGCTTTTTTTTCAACTATTTTGACTGCGCATATGTAGGAATATTTTTGTGACTGTTAATAAAAGATTGTTGAAACATTCTGACTGTTCTGGAACTAGCATCCCAGCAATAGTCCTAGCTATTTGTAGCTATTTGTATGTAAACTAACATTTACCCAAATATAAACTAATCCTGTAGATTAGAAGACAGAAGAGAAGTATTATAGTCACAACCTTCTAGAGGAAGGGATAATCATCAAACCAAGGAGCTTGCATAGGTAACCAAACTCCTATCCAAATTTCTAGCATACTGTAATGCCTTTTAAGTGAGCTTACTAGTGGTGTGATCTTTCTACAAATTAAAACAGCCCAACTGAATCTAGTCTTAGTAAGACGTTTCCAATAAGATTACAGGAAGAAAGCAGCAGATAGCACAACTATTGGTAGACCTGATGCCTTTCCTGAGATTGCCCTGGCTTTTAGCAGATTTCAGGCACTAAAAGCTACTAAAGTGCTAGACAATCTTGTGAAGTAAGCAGAGCTGCTATTCAGCTTATGCTTTCCTGATATCTTCCAATTGCTGGGGACAAGTGTTCCCCACCAGAATCCATTCTATTTATTTTTTGCTAAGTGTCCTGGATGTTAGAAAAGATAAGGAAGCTAAGTAAAATCACGTTTACTCTTTCAAAGATTCTTCAAAGAATTGAAGGAAGCCACTTTTGGTTGTATGAGATGACACTTAAGCCTTATCTAAGTTAAACCTTAGTATGCACTAACAAATACTTCAATGAGATGTAAATTCTGTCTAACCCCACTGTGTTTCATTGCATTACATTAAATTCATCCATGCTAGAACGTAAAAGTCTAGGTATTGGCATAGAATAAACTTTGCCTCAAAGAAGGCACAGAGAGATGAGTGTCATATTTTATTAAACTATGATAAAAAATAAGGGAGACATGTTAGCAGTGATTTGAATATGCCAGGTGATGACAGTTCAATGAAATATGATGTCACTTACTGAGGAACCATATTTCACAATTGAGAACTCTCATATACTTTTTATATGAGTACGCTAACACATTAGATATATTTAGTATCTTTGATGAGGGGCAGTTTGTATCTTTGTTTATACTTCATTAGTACAGTGATTCCATAGGGAATGTGAACCAGTTAGTATTCACTATTTCTACTTTATAACTGACCCAGGTCCTGTGAAGAGAGGCAAAGAAGTCTGTGTAGTTCCATAGGCCATAAATCTGGATGTACATTAGTAGCTAATCTTTCATAGTCATTTCCAAGCTGATTATCAAAATAAATGTTAAGGAAGAATGTATCACACAAATAATGTAAGAGCTGTAATATTGCATTATTATTGTTGTTAATTACTGGTAATATAATACTGAGGTAATATGGAAATATGCAATATTAATTCTTTTAAAATATTAAAAAAAATGTTGCATTGTTATTTCTTTCACATTTAAGAAACTTTGGCATAGAGTAGGGAGTCACTATGCTAGGTGTTATACAAATAAATTTAAAGATGTCTTTTTCTTTCTCATGAGAAAGCCGAGAGAAGAATAGGTCTTTTAGTTCATTACAAAACAACAAAGTGATTAAGTCTTAAATTAACATAAAATAATTTTAAAATACATGATATGATGGAATGAAAGTTCAACGAGAAAATAAGGGGAAAATTATATTATGAGACTACTTAGTACACAGAGACTGGTTTCAATGGGAGAGAAAGGAAGAAGAATCTTCAGTAGAGATTTAGGGCCAGATTCTTCAGCCTTTGTTCCTGAAATTGAGAGAAATAGAAAAGAAGAGAGTATACAACAGATTGCTAAAGGTAACACAAAGATAAATGGGTAATAGACTACCAGCGTCTGTGGGTCACAATGCAGAAACAGAAGTTATCCTAAGGTGAGGAGTCTCTGGGTAAAAATTACAGGAATGACAATTCTTAAGTATGACTGAATTTCTTAACAATAATAACGAGGAAAAAAAACCCAACTGTTAAGGATTCTGAAAAGGAGAAAGGAAGTCTCACCAGCCCTATAGTTCTGGAAATGTGACGACAAGTGCAGAAGATTTAAACTATTCTTCATCCAGTAACTGCAAGTAATGAATGAAAGGATAAGGTAGTCAGAAGTAAGCTTTAATCCTGACAATAGCTGGCTCTGAAGCCAATGTTTTGTAAACAGCTTTCAGTTAACTCAGGCAGAGGAGGCTAACCATAAAACTCCCTTTACAAAAGTGTGAAATTCAGCATGTAAAATGTAAAAATATGAAGCATATGTTTAAAAAAATATATCTTACAGAAAGCAAAAGAACCAGAAGGCTTTATGATTGATATAAGCCCTTCAACTTTTGGAGATAAGAGATCTATTGTGAGTGCGATAATGATTAAAATCGGTCCCACAAATTATCAAGAAATTGAGACTTAACATTCAACAAACAACAGAATTTCACATGCAAAGGCACAGTGTATCAGCCACTCTTCCCAGTTTAGTGTCAGCAGCAAGTCTGCTGAAGGTACGCCACTAGGCCTTCAGCTAGACCTCATGCCACTCACTACTACCTTCTGAGAGTCACCATTCAGCTGGTTTACAAACCACCTCTTATTATTTCTCAAAGCTGTTCACTCATTCAACTATTTACTTCACATAGGTGCTTAGTGAAGGTAATTCATTACAGTAAATTTAAGATTATATGCACATACTGTTTCCTAATTCTCCTTTCATCATTAATATCTTTGCCTCTAGCATTACATTGGTCTGCATAGCTTTGTCCAACTTTAAGTTCTAAATTGTGTAGACAACACTGCAGGTTATAAACAACCCAGAGGTCCCTGAAATGCACTGATGGCAACCTCTTCCTCCAAGTGATAGGGAATTTGATGAGGAGATGTGTTCTGCTGGTCCTCACACTGACTAAGAATAAGGGATTCACTGGGAATACGATGATCAAAGCCAACTATGGCTGCAGTTACCATGATATGGTGGAGTTCATGATTTTGACAGCAGTGAGGAGAGGGAAAAGCTAGATCACAACTATGAACTTCAGGAGAGCAAATTTTAGCCTCTTTAAACATCTGCTTGAAAGAGTCCTGTGGGATAGGGCCCTAGAAGGAAGAGGGTAAATATTCAAGAGTTACCTCCTCCAAGCTGCAGATAAATTTAGGAGGGATGGGGTACCTCAATCCATCCTGTTCCTATCAGTATGATGCCAGTACCAGTAGTAGATGCATAGAGCCTGGAGATGGGTCACAGGTCAACAGAAAAGCACCTAGACTACAGCAAAAAGGAATATCACCACTCCAGCCACTAAGTCAGCTTCATCAGTGGCCAAAGTTAAATGACTCTGTGCTAATGCCTGTAGCATGGGGAATAAACAAGATGAGTTAGAGATGTTTTAATGCCTGCAGAGGTATGATTTTACTGAGAACATTAAGATGTGGAATGGCTCCTATGACTGGAGTGTTGCAATGGAAAGATATAGGCTATTCAGGAAAGACAGGCAAGGTAGACAAGAAGAGAATGTCACACTCTAAGTCAAGGACCAGCTGGAGTGCATGGATCTCCATCTGAACATGGGTGAGGAGACAATCAAAAACTTATGGAACAGGATTAAAGTGAGGGTAGGCACAGGTGACATTAGAGTGGAGGCCTGTTAGAGGCCGCCTGACCAGGAAGATCAAGTGGATGAGAACCTCTATTGACAGTTAGGAGCAGCAACCAGGAGGTTCCTGGATTGCATCAATAATAATTTCCTTCTCCAAGTGATAGCAGGGTCAACAAGGAAAGAAGTGTCACGCTGGACCTTGTGCTCACCAACAAGGAGAGGCTAGTGGTGAACATGAAGCTCAGGGCTGCAGTGACCAGGCAATGGAGAACTTCAAGATTGTTATGGCTGAACAGCATAGGATGGTGAACAGCAAGCTTACTACCCTGGACTTCAGGTGAGCAGATTTTGGCTTCTTCAAGGATCTGTTTGGTAGAATACTGTGGGATGAAGCCCTGGAGGGAAGAGGGGTCCAAGAAAGTTGGTGAATATTCAAGGATCACCTCCTCCAAGCTCAGGAGCGATACATCCCAACAAAGAGAAATCTGGGCCAAAATGCCAGAAAGCCTGCGTGGACGAACAAGGAGTTCCTGGATAAACTCCAACTCAGAAAGGAAGTCTATAGAGTGTGGAAGCAAGGACAGGTAGCCTGGGAGGAGTGCAGAGAAATTGTCCAAGCAGCCACGGACAGGTTAGGAAAGCTAAAGCCCTGATAGAATTCAGCTGTGTCCAGCTCCACATCCAAATGTGTCCAGCTCTGGAGTCCTCAGCACAGGACTTCTGCAGGAGATGTAAGAGAGGAGCCAGGAGCCGTGTGGGCTCTACCAGCTCCTTGTTGCCTGCCAGAATGGGTGGTTTTGGACCTCTGCTGAGATCTTGCTTGTGTGTTTGGTATCTACTGGCTGCACAGCAGAGGAACACTGACTCTGACAGCAGCAGCCATCTTGGAAGTTCCTTCACAGTGGAGGAAGAGGAGGAGTGGAAGGAGGAAAACTGGGAGCAGAAACCTGACCTTTCTGATACCCTGGGTCACAACAAGTCTCTGGAAAAGGTGAGGACTTCTACTGCATTTGACAAGCCCTTCTCAAGAGGAACTTTCTGATCCAGCCATCAAAGCAGGTGGTGCCTATAAAGGCCTGGCTGAGGAATACCTCCATGAATACCCATGGATACGTAGAACTGTAATATAGTTTTGGCAGAAATAGATACAGAAGATAGGAGTTGTTTCTTGTTTAGACCCCAATAAATTAGATTGTTTGAATAAACACTCTGTACTTGCATGTCTGCGTAATGGATTGTGAAGGAAAGTGGGCCCACTGAGATGCTGCCACGCTCAGGTGTTGACGAATCTGTGAAGTGTTATGTGGAGAAGCAGGTTTGGAGATTCTGTTTTCACCCACTCAGTTCTAAATCACTAAACTCCTTGTCATGGTTTAGCCTCAGCCAGCAACAAAGAACCAGGCAGCCACTCAATAACCCCTCACAGCTGTGCATTGGAGGGGAGAATCTGAAGAAAAAGGAAAAACTTGTGGATTGAGACAAATGCAGTTTTATGGAGCAACAAAGGAAAGAGGAAAACAAGAAGAATACTGATAGTGGAATGTATATACAGGATTACTGTAACACCACTCACATACATGACCCAGAAAGCCCCATCCCACTCCCAAGGGGCGATTTTCTTCTCTCAGCTCTGGACTGGACATGGCTTCACATGGTATGGAATACTTGTGTCCTGTGCCAGCTCCGTGGCAACTTTAACCCAATCCCTACAACAATCATCACAGTGAGGTTCCTGCATGCCCTCATTCCTCCATCAGGGGGGGGAGGCTTGGTGGAGAGGCTGTAACTGGTACATCCCTGGGATCTGGCAGTGCTACTCCTTGGGAGGCAGTACGTGAGCTTACCTGCCAGCTAGGGTTCTGCTGGGCACTGCTGGGAAGGGAAAACCTCCTCCCACTTGGCTACCTGCTGCTCCTCAAGCTCCGCTTCCCATTCTATAGCCCTTCTTGCTGCTGAGGGCTGCAGCTCTGGGGTAACAGAATGTTGACCATAGGTACACATTCATTTCCCTTCCCACAGCTGTGGAAGTCGTGTAACCCCATACAGGTCTGTCAGAGCTCCATTTTCACCTCCCTCTGATGGGACTGTTTGCGTCAAGTAGCCTCCAGACATCCTATGCCACCATGTTCATCCTTCACAGCTTTGTATGAACTTTGGGCATTTCCGCTTTCGTAAGTAGCATTAATGCTGAAAGAGAAGGGAGAAAACTGGAAAAGTAAAACTGCCACAATGTTGCCTCAGCTTTTTTTTCTCCTGGGACATAGACATGTACATGCTCGAATTGCTCTGAGGTCAGAGAGCAATGCACATGTCTTTTGCACCTCTTTTTCTTCCTTCTCTTCTTCTGGACTTCCGGATATCCCTTCCTCCAGACTGTCTGTACTTGCTTGCTTCCTTCTAAAGGCACTGCTGAAACCAGCAGTTCCATCATAGGGTCTTGCTGCTTCACCTTGAGGTGTTCCTTTTAGGAGACAGGTCCCACAAAGCAAACCTCCAGAGGCCTAGAGAGGCCATTGGGTTAATCCATTTCTGACTACATCTTCACCCGCAACTGCCACAACTGGAGGCTAATACACATCTGGATGTAGCTTCATTGGATCTTTTCAGATGTGTCATGAGCACACATCTACCATTTTTCTTTCTGCACTACTCCTCCGAAGGAGGAGCATTGTCTGTATCTCCCAGGCAGCTGGCAAGGTCCTTCCTGGTACAGGTAAAGCCCTCTGTTGAGTGCAGACATCAAGGGTTTTTTCAGTGGTGGACCCTCAGGATTGTCCTGTGTGAGAAGAGGCCAGGGACTGCCCTGTGTTGGACAGACCCTGTTCAAGCTGTCTCTGCAGCAGACCCACCAAAGGATGCAGCTGAACACATCATACAAGCTGGTAGCACCTCTGGAAAAACACACTTGAGGAAGAAACAAATGCTGCATGGCAGAGTGAGGAGCGAGGGAGGAAGTGTGAAGAGCAGTTTTGCAACTACCAAGGTGAGAGGAGGACAAGGAGGGGAGGAAGTGCTCTAGGAGACAGAGCAGAGATTCTCCTGCAGCCACACTCCAAGAGGACTAGACATTTCCCTGTATCCCTTGCAGAGGACCATGACAGAACAGGTATCCACTTCCTCCTGCTACCAGAAGCCATGCATTCCAGCCTTCCTCATTATAGTAGTCAATCAGTCCTCCTCTGAGCACATTCAGTAGCTGTCTTTCCTTCTATCCACGATGGGGCTTGGGCTCTTTTTCTGCAATGTCTCTCTCAAAACCCTGTCAATATCCCCTAAATCCAGGAACTGACAGCACAAGCTGACTGCCAAAGTTAACAAAGCAAAAGCCTCCATAAGCCGACCCTCACCTGCATAAGTAAGCTGCAGAAGTTCCCTCAAGGCAGATGATCCCTACAGAAGCAGCATATGGAAGAAATTCCCTGAAGAAGCACCTTGGAAACTGCTGTGACAACTGTTATATCTCTGCTAGATGATTTTCTTAGTTGCACTGAAGCATAGGCACAGTGAGAACTAGTCGTTAGCACATGGGCACTGTGAATGTATTAAAAGATGAGGCACTTTCTGAGTGCCAGCTGACAGTCAAGTCTTGTCTGTTGGAAAGGGAAAGATTTTCTCAAGGACTCTGAAGGGGCTTTCAGAACCCAGAAAGCTGTTCATGGAAAGCTGTCAGCTAGAAGTGAAACAGGACAAAGACTCTTCTCTAAGAAAAAGGTGCAGATAAAGCTATGGCAAGTCTGAAGGCCTGTCACAACCAGACCACTGAAGCCATGAGAACTTCTTGCATCACTTACAAGTAAACTCTGTACCAGTCCTGCTACTTGAAAATTCTGAAAGTCCTTGGGAAAGGTTATTGCAGTGTCCATACAGGCAGCCCTATCAGACTTTCAATTACCTGTAGCAACTAGCTCTGCCAGCTATTAAACATCCATGTAGTGAATGTACACTGAAATAAACTGTCTGCTATCCTACATGTAGAAGCAGCCCCTGGCTATGCTTATATTAGACAGCAGTGCTGCCCAAATGAAACAGATCTGAGGAGCAGAACAACTGTGCTGACAATGAGACATCAATATTGTTTGTGATTCAAGAGGTTTTATTTCAGCTCTATTCTGATTTTGTGAATTGCATGCCTATTAGCAGCTGGAACATACTAGGCGTACTCCTGGAGTGTGTCTGCTGCCATGACTTCATCTGGGATTTAACTTTTTTGCAGCAGATAGGAGATGTGCTTCAAAAGATTCAAACTTAAATGCTCCTATAGATACACCTACATTATCCTGCTCTCAACCCACATAATTCTATAAAAGTTTTATTCTTTGGACTTCTTGTATGACAATATTGACCCCTTACCAATAATATGTAGGTTTTAGAGAAATTCTTTGTCCTACCCAGGCTGCCCTCAGACTTTTTGTCTAAACTGTTCTGGTTTGTTAGCTCAACTCTGTCCATCAGCCAGACTGGCTACCAGTGTGACCTTGGAGCAAAAAACCCAGACATCCATGTAGGATATTGCTGAATGTGGCATACATAATGTGTTCTGCCTTACACTGAGCTTGCCATCAATCATTCTTTTTGAAATAGTCCCAAAAATTAATGATAGGCAACTTTTGCACCCTAAGCATGTCATCCCAATGACAAACAAGATTTTTCAGGGTTCAGTGCTATCACAACTCTTACTTCAGATATGCACATGTGAAGTTTTGAAACTAAGATATATAGTTTGTAGCATAGCTCCTTATACATTTACAGCCACTGAGGATATGAGTGAGCATATCAGAGAGATGGGGTTGGATGAAAACTGGGAGATATGAAATCCCGGGAAGACAGGAGAAATGCATATATATGCATAACAATACTGATATTTTTATACCCCGGTGAGCTTTCCTCTGAAATTTTCACTTTCTGCTCAATCCTCTTAATAAAGGGCAGACATCTAACAACAACTGTATTCTACTACTTAGATCTCACTCTGCTGGGACTTCACAAGAAATTACCAAATTATGCACTGTTGATATACAACTCCAATAATAAAGCCAAGAAAATAAATGAAAAATTTAATTGATAGGGTTTGTAATACACTACATAATCCTACATCTATAAACAACCCCTTTCAAATGAACTGCAGTCTATATTTTTACCTTAACTGGAAGCATTTTTTAAACCACAAAACATTTCCATTTTGAAATTCTGTTTTAACCCTTAAGGAGAAGTGAACAAGTGTGTTATACTAGGGTTCTATCACTACACCGGTTCTGTCAAATCCTTTTTAAGGATTATTGTTGATGATGCATGCACTGTATTAATTCTGCAAACTCCTCTGTCCTTTGTCATGTGGCTTTGTTGAGATGGTAAACTGGTACTCTGTGTTGTTAAAATGCTCCTGGTTTAAACATGTATTTTCAATCTTGGAACAGTACTTAGATACTATAATGACACATCCAGTATAAATACTGCATACACAAGTGACACGCCAAAGCTTGATGTGTATTTTCTATGAAAAGCATGTTATGGTGTTTCTTTCCAGTTAAAATACCAGTATAGCCAGTATATCCTTGTCAAATACATTTTTAAAAAGTAATACCAAAATGGTCTTGAGTTAATGGAATAATCTATTTCAAACATGAACAAGACCTCAGATCTTTTCAGCCTTGTTTCCTATCTGCCCCACAGAAAAGTTCAGTCTTTCAATCCCCCATCAATGTCTATCTTCCCACCACCTGCCCAGCCACCACAAATACCACAAAATCATAGAATTGTCTAGGTTGGAAGGGACCTTTGAGATCATCCAGTCCAACCATTAACCTAACTGATAAAAAAAACATTACTAAGCCAAGTCACTAAGCACTATGCCAACCTGTCTTTTAAACACCTCCAGGGATGTCTTTTAAACACCTCCAGCCCATTCCAATGCTTGATAACCCTTGCAGTGTAAAACTTTTTCCTAATATCCAATATGAACTTCTTTTGTTGCAACTTGCGGCCATTTCCTCTTGTACTGTACTCACACTGTTCCTGTGACTTGGCAGAAGAGACTGACCCCCACTTCTCTAGAACCTCCCTTCAGGTAGCTGTAAAGAGCAATAAGGTCTCCCCTCATTCTCATTTTCTCTAGGCTGAACAACCCCTGCTCTCTCACCCTCTCCTTATAAGAATTACTCTCCAGATCCCTCACCAGCTTCACTGCCCTTCTCTGGAGCAGCTCCAGCATCTCAATGGTTTTCTTTTGTGGTAAGCAGCCCAAAACTGGACACAGTACTTAAGATGGTGCCTCGCCAGAGCTGAGTAGAGGGGGATGATCACCTCCAGAATCCTACTCACCACACTGTTCCTGATACAGGCCAAGATGCTCTTGGCCTTCTTGGCCACCTGGGCACACCGCTGGCTCATATTCAGCTGGCAGTTGACCAACACCCCTAGGTCCTTTTCTGCCAGACAGCTCTCCAGCCAGTCTCCCCCAAACTTGTATCACTGCATGGGATTGTTGTGACCCAATACCAGATAATACAATACCACTCTGTTTCACAGAATCTTTTAAAATATTTTTTTTTTATTCTTGTAAACTCTAGCAGTCTGTACTTTAAATAGTATGACGGAAAGTGATAAATGCAAGGGTCAGATAATGAAAAAAAAGTAGCTGATACTTATGGACACAACATAGCAGAAGACTCTAGAGGATAAATGAACAGCCTTCTAAACATTAACAACAACTGTGGTGTTTCAGCTGCTTCCCAGCATTTTTCCAGTTGTTTTTCTGCTGTTTAAACTCTCATAATTTGGTTTTCTTTTTCCCTTGACACTGCACCATGATATTGTGGCTTTGAAAATTGCAGACAAAGGGAGACAGTTGTCTTGAATGTGTAAATACCAAGGGAATTTTTTATCAAGAAGCTCTGGCCATGTCTAGCTCTCAGGATTTTCTCCTTCCTCTGTTATAGGAGATCTGTTAATAATTTGCATAACAAGTAGAGAAAAATCAGATACAAAATACTACAACTATCCAGACACATCTGAGAAAAACGCTGGCAGATAAAGCAAAAACAGTACCAGAGAACCAGAAGTTCTGCTAGTTACCACCAGGTAACAAAAAATTTTCCAGAGTGCTATGTTTCTGCACTGCCATAAGATGAAAAATAAGGTATTATAAATGTATTATAAATGGAAAAGAAGGACATCTATTTCTATCTTACTTTCCTTTATCAGACATTAGCCTCCTTTTTTTTTTCCTCCTCTCTTTTTCATTTTATTGGCAGGAGATTAGTTTTCCCTTCTCTGTTTTGACAGAAAATGCCAGGGTTTATGAATAAAATATTTTTTTTTGTTAAAAAGAATTTTCTTGTACACCTTAATTACATTCAAAAAGCTTTTCTCTGCTTTTTTTTTTTTTTTTTTTTTGTAGGATAAGTTTGAGCATATTGCTTATACTGTAATCAAATGTAATCAAATATGTGGTTATTATCTGTAAGGTAATGAATAAGGAAGAATGTATTACTATGTTCTTAATCATTGCAGAGTCCAGATGATATCATTAACCAAAGAAGCTTTGTTTGAGTGGTTCTGTAATAACATCTGAACCCTAGTATTGATTTGTAATGTGTAATCTACGACTACGCTCACTGTGATTCATATAGGTAAGAAAAAATTAATTTCTTTTAGAGAGGTTTTGAATTTCCAAGAAAGTTTTTAAAACTTTTCTTTCTTGAACTGTGGACCTAAAATAAAATTTTGATAAGAGTGGAGAGCATGTATCTTGCCAACGTGCATGCATTGACTTTATCTCATTAAGACGGAGAATTGTTATTTCATAATATTGATTTTTTAGCTTTTCTTTCATAATTTTTATTGGTCTGATACTGTCTTATTCTCAATACTACTTAGTTTTCAATAAAGCCTGTATTCTGGCCTCTGGTACAAGCCAACTTGCCCACTAATCATCAGTCATCTTGTGCTATTGTTAGTGAGATGAAAAAAAAACAATCAGAATTTAAAAGAAGAAAGGTTATATCTGACCCATACATGGAACTCAGAAAAAAATTCTGAGGTTTTATTTTCCAAAGCTCAGATGATATCTTGGAAAAATTGCTTCCTGAACAGCTAATTTTCTTACCATCCCATAACATTCCCTCCAATTCATGGTTGCAAATTATGCCTGAGGCAACTAACAAGGATACCATTAATGTTAGTCATTCTCATTGTCGACATTATCATCATCAAGTGGTCAATATATTTTAAGTTTCTTTTGATCTAAATGAATGGATAAGGTTTAGAATCATGTTGTCACTCATTCACCTGCTATCTCTCCATCACTTATTATTATGCTACCTAACTATTCAACTCAAGAATAAAAATTGTGGTTAGCAATATAAAATAACAAAACTCCTCCATAAAAAGTAGCTATTGAAATTTATCCTGGATGCCAAGAGAGATTCCAAAGAGATAGTGTGGAAGAATCAAGAGGAGTCAAGGTGTGAGACATGAGTAAAGATTCCTCACCTGTTAAAAACATAACTGACTTGGTCTTGACATGAAGGTAGCCTGTTAGGAAATTTTAATTAGCTAAGCATTAATCAATAAGACACAAAGAACAGAGCAATTTCACCTATGTCACTCACATTGAATATTTTGGTTGATACATTAATCTTCTAGGAAAAAAACATCTTCTACATGTGAAGTACACAAAACAGCAGGTGAGCAGTGGGTGGTGAGACTGGCCTTGTGAGAGAAAACCGGGAACGAATGGAACAAAAGAAGGATAGGAGGGTGAATGTTGAGAAACAGGAAGGTTAATATTATGAGATAGGATATGATATACAGAAGACAGAGGACTGAAACGTGCTGATAAAGACTAATGAGACCGTGACAAGGTTCAAGAAGATCATAACCTCAGCCTGAAAATACATAGTTTGGTATTTGGAGTCAACTTCCAAAGTTTTTTGAATTCAGGTTCTCTGATGCCATGTTAAAATTCTTCTCAGAGGAATAAGGTTGTTCAACTGTCTTCAGGCATTTTTTTTCTTTCTTTGAGAAGTTTGAAGATTGACAGGATGAATAGAATCATAGAATGGTTTGGTCTAGAAGGGACCTTAAAGATCAATGAGTTCCAACCCCGCTGCAATGTGTAGGGATACTTACCACTAGACCAGGTTGCTCAAGGTCCTATCCAATCTGGCTTTGAACACTTCCAGGGATGAGGCATTTGCAGCTTCTCTGAGCAAGCTGTTCCAGACCTTCACAACCCTCAGAGTAAAGGACTTTTTCCTAATATCTAATGTAAATCTACCCTCACTCCAAGATATTGTTAATTTTTCAATTATGCATTAATGCTATTGACTTAACATGTCTACATTGAAGTGATATTCTTTTTCTCCTTTGTGCTGTTTCTGTAGGTTGTGTTGTGGGTTGTTTCTATAGCATGTATGTATTCTGCACAGCACTCTGCTACCCTCACCCTACTGTTATCTGGCTGACAACTTTATTGTAAAACATCAACAGAAAAGATGTAGTTGCATATTTTTGGCTCCCCAAACAGGCCACATTATGTAAGGCTGCAGAATAATTACATGACATTCTTTGCTTTCCAAATTCAGGATTATCTGGCCAGTGCCTATGGCACTAACGCTACATCTGCTGGTGATATTCATGACAGAAAGAACAGGTTGATTTGCAGTATTAGAAGCTATCAAAACTAGCAGCACTGAAAAAAAAATATTAAATTAATAGGGCAATGTCTCTACAGCATAATCTTTAGCTTTGCCTTAGTACTTAATAACTACTCTTATATTGGCTATTTCAAAA
>VZTM01032503.1:14268-30565 GCA_013400555.1 Jacana jacana
ACTAAGAAAAATCATGAAGTACTCCTCAGTGAGTGGGCTTCACGGTAGATAGAGGCAATCTGAGCTGGTCAAAAAGTTTCCAGTGGAGCATTTTCTTGTCATATAAATAAAAACATTCCCCAAGAATGTACTGATTCTGAAATAATCTAATTCAGCAAAAGCAAAGTATGCTTTTGGTATCATTTATGCATAGGTATTTATAGCCTTGTGGTATAATTTTGATGCATTAATACTTTTGTTTCAATATAATTTTAATTTGAGGGCATCTCTCAAGAAAATATATATTAAAATAATTATTAAAATATCAATTTTACTGAAATGGAATATTTGGATTGAATTAGCATTTTTTTTTCCAAGAATAAAATGTAACAAGTTCAGAAATCACAGAATTTCCTATTCCATAGATATTCAATTTCTGGCACATTACTGAGAATACTAAATAAAAAATAACTTTACTCCACTATTCAGAAACAGATACATAGTTCTGTAAAGGAGTTTCACGATGTTTTTCTCCAGAAAAGTGATGAAGTTTATAAGCTGATGTTTTCTAAATGCTTTCTAAAATGCTTTCTAAAACTCAGAGCAGATCCTAAAGTGTTATAAATCAGAAAAGTTCACTGTGATTGCAGCAGGCAGTTTTTAATACAATCAGTCATCATGAATCCTCAGGCTTTTCAGTTGCACTTGTTGATGGACACTTACAGCACGTTTTATAAAGTTAGCATTTATAGAACTTACCATTGCTGTTCCGTTTGCTGTTCTGCTCTGTCATGTGAATTTTTGGCAAGTCACTTAATCATCTTCTGTCTCGTCTCTTTCTGTAAAATTGAAATAATATTCTCCAATTTTCATTCAGTCTGGAATTAGACCTTATTCCTGCAATATACAGATGTTGCTAGACTGTGTAAATTAGAAAGAGCAGCATGAACATACAGCGCATTTTTAAGGGGGAATGTTAGCTCTTCAGAATGGAAAATATCTTCCTGCCTGTTTTAGTGGAGAACCTATTAGAAATAATTTGTCAGTCCTACAAAATGTATGGGAATAGAATTAAAAAAAAAAATGCTTTTAGTATTGGGCAGCTCTACTATAGTTCTTGTATGCTGAGATTACACATTTTAAAATTGCTAATTCATAACCTCTTCGAAATCCAGAATTTTTAACTAATTATATATACTCTGTTATCTCCTCCGTTATTTAAACTTTCAGACAGTGGGAAAACTCATATCTTAACACCTCTGCAATAAACTAGATTTTTAAATCCTTTTTAAAGAAAATTAAAATCAGTGATGGTACAGACACTATAGCAAATCCAAGCCTCATGCACACAGTCTTATTTTTTAAAATTGCTTTTCATGTACCCATGAGAGCTAGTACATGAACCCTTAAAGATTGCAAAGCAAAAGCTATTGACATAGAGGAATGAATTAGATTTTGACTAAAATCTGTAAGGGAAAACACCTTTACAAATTCAATAGTTAACAAATTCCTCTATAGTGAAGGATTTCTCTTTACAGAGCAAGGTTGGCAAATCCTTCAATGGCACACTAGAGAAGTGTTAGAAGGCGACAGTTTCTGATTTGTGATTATCCTGTAGACAAGGTGTCTGCACAATATCAATTATTTCTGTTATTTACTAATTATTGTTAGATTTTTCATTTTAAGACATTGTTCAAATTTCACCTACTCTGCCCTTGCCAGGGAGGAAAAGGACACTTTATTCCAGGAATTATCAAATAATTTTTTTTAGCTGATAAATTAAGTCAAACATACTATGGAATGGTAGACTAGAATTTGGTGCTCTCTGTTAGCTATATTTCTGATTAAATGCAGCGTGTGGTTTACACCTATGCAGGAATTAAAAAAAAAAAAGAAAAGGATTAGGTATAGGGTAGAATGTAACACTGTTAGTCCACAAGGAAGACAAATGCATGCCAATTGTTGGAACTCTCCACGTGTGGTCTAAAATGCTCAGCAGCAGAGCATCTACAAATCTGACATTCATTAACACAAATTACCTTGTGGTATATCAGAAAAGCCTGTAGCAGCATGCCATTTAATAATTGTCTAGGATATAGTGCTACAGATTCTTCAGTGTCTCCCAAGAGTCTGCCAACTGCACAGCAGAAAGCCAGGAGTTTGTGTGCAACAGCTACACATGTGGCCTGTTAGTGAACAAGACTCCTTAAACAATCAGGAGTGAAATGACAGTCTCCATTAGACCATTACACAGACACTGGGTTTCTTGCTTGCTCTCCAGAGCAATAGGAGTTTCTCAGCAACTCTGAAGTTACATGACCAAAGGGATATAATTGGCCCATGAAGACAAGCCTGGGACTCCAGCATGTTTCTTTTGTAACGTTTCTTAAGAAAAGAAAGAAAAAAGAAAGGTCTGTTGGTAGGAAGTTTTAAAATTGTGGAAAGAAAGTATTAAGACATTCTCTGAAAAATTATTTTATCTGTGCAATAGTCTTCAATACAAAATCTCACAGCCTGAATGTTTTCCCCTTGGCATACCTATACAAATTGAATTCATGTTATCCTAAATTTTCTTAACAGCTGTATCTACCATAACTCAGTAGGTTCTTCTTTACCCCTGATTTTGTAACTAGCTTTCCTTCTACACAAGCATATTGAACTTGATAAAGTACCAGCTTCATGCAAGAGTGTAATAATATAACTTCTACCTCAGGTGCTAAATACTACACATCCTGATTCAGGAAAAAAACAAAAAAGAGACGCTAGTAAATAAAGTCTATAATAGCTGCATTATATTGTATATATGTATTGCGGTTAGTGATGGAAGCAGACTGACCCATCTGTAAGTTAAGAGGGGTCTTAATTATGCTTATTATTATTATATCATTCAATAGATGTATAACACCTAAATCAAATAAATGTATTTTTCCATAGGTATATACATGCATTGTGATATCTATATAGATAGATAGATAGATAGATATAGATATATATGAAAATTGCTGTCATGCTAAAATACCATGTAGGAGAGTATCATTACTACTTGTATCTCATGCATTTTTCATTTTTCACTGTACAATTTAACAAAGGAAAAAAACAACAACTGAGGTCTAATTTCAGTCTGGACATATCAGAAAGATCAAGTTAAGTATTTGATTTTCTGGAATCATAAAGATTGATCCATGTTACTCCAGTTCCTGACAGAATAAGCCCTGAGAATTCAAGGGATTTCACTGAAGGCTGTTACCTTTCTAATTAGGCTACTCACTAAAGTTTTAGTGACTATTTTTTGCCACAGGATAACAACTGTTTGTCTATGCAGGCTTACACAGTAATGTTTTCAGTCAGTGCATTACTTCCCTTCCTTTCCTGTAATCCTTCCTAAACTGTACTTCAAAGTTTGAGAAGTATCTTTACCCCCTACACTAAAAGGAACTAGAACTGGACTTCAATTTATTATTGTCTACCATAGATATCTCTGCAGCTTGCAGTAAATTGATGAAAAGGATACATTAAGCTGGGTTGGCCCTGTGGAATGCAGATATATATATGCTGCTTCCTGTATCCACAAGTTCATTAAATACCATTGTTGACTATACCCCTACATCCCTCAAAATATAGCTCTGGTACAATTAATTCCAAGAAAAACTTTTGAATACATGAAGGGAGTACACATACTTAAGTATTCTACTGATGAAGATTCACAGATTTTAGTTATGACTACTGTTGGGTTTGGGTTTGGTTTTTTGAGCAGGGAGGAGAGGGGTACTTTGTTCACAGGTCAAGGCATCTGAAAATAACCAATATCACCTGGAATTCATATACTTAAAATATGTTTGTTAGCCAGAGATGCAGATGATATTGAAAAGACAGAGAAATATTATTTCACTTCCTTATGACCATGTCATTACATGTAAATAATAATTGGAACTATTTTTTATTATTTTTTTTTGGTACAACATGTATTGGACATCTTCTTATATAAATGAGCTATAACAATAACATTGGAGTGAGGGAGGTGTGGATACACTCAGAAACTTGTTTTGGCAAAAGGAAACACTCCTTGACAAAGTAAAAAATTTATTGCTAGTGCAATTGAAATCCTAACCATATAATCAAGCATTCAAATTAAATCATTACAGACAAAATAAATAAGACCACTATTAGAGAAAAAAATCTGAATAATAATACAGTTAAAACTGCTATACAGACAATTCCTAGTATCTGGCCATTCTCTGCTGTTGCAGTGTACCTTTACACTATTCTTCTGAGTCCTAAGGTTGTTGGCCAAACCTTGCGGGGAGGAGTCTGATAGCAAGTTGTCAGCATCCCAGGTCCTTCAGAAAGAAATATGCAATGTTGATGGTGGGTTTTGATTTGTCCACTTTGGTGGCAGGAGGATGACTTGTATCTTATAACTTTTTATCATTTGCTTTTTTTTCTTTATTGCTCTGTGATTCCACTTTATGCCTAAATGCACTATGTATGAAGTGTCTTACATATAGGAGGTACTTGTTCTTTGATACCCTACAAGCTGGATTGCCCAGCCTCCATGCCTGCTTCCTTTAATTATCAGTGGATGATCATTGGTGAATTGTTTATAGTCCTCATGTCATCCTGTGCCACTTTTCTTACCATGTCATGCCCATGACAATTTCCCTGCACTACACTAAGTCCTCACTTTCAAGCTTCTGTTATCATACCATGTCCATGCTCCTCTGTACTACTTCATTTTGTGGTCATACATTTTTGTTGTATGCAGGAAAAAAACTCACTTATTACTACCATGTACATAAAAATAAAGAGTTTTAGGTAGATCAAGACAAGCCCATGCAAAGCCTAACAAGATTACTTCCAGAAGTCTGAGTTAGTATCAAGGCTGTACTATCCATATTGGTACTGTAGCTTTTGGGCTACAGGTACAGAAAGCACTAGTAATCTATGCAAGTGAAAAAATGAATGGTGACAAGCTGTACAGGGGCTAAACCAGGCAATGACAACACTTAACTTATCCTGGTTGTATCAGCAGCTTTAAGGGAGGTATTAGCCACCCTTCCTCCATAGGAGAGCACACAACTACATACCAAAACACAGATGACATCTCAATATAGTTTTTTTTTTCAATTTCAAATAAGAAGTAAAATCACAGACATTATTAAATAGTGAAATTGTTCATCTCGTATCAGATACCTGTGGTCCAAATGCATATCTCCAGGAAGTGGTTTCATATTTGACTCACCAACATCAATGTGATATGTAATTACCAAAGATGTGTTTCCACAATGTAGTAATTTGGACACATTTTTATAGAGTTTTGAGGAAAACAAATTTTGTAATGAAATATAGCATTTGATTAGGGCTAGAGTTCTGCTTTGAGGAAATTTTCATATATATACATTCATAATACCTCACAGGATTGAGATGCTACCAGTGGAGAAAACGAAATAGTTCAAACAAACCCTACCATTTGGTTTAGATTAAAATGCCAATAACCTATCATGACTGTGAAGTATGACTCGTTTAATAATGACACATAAAGTTCACACAGACCACAGAAACATTTGGACTGTTATTTTTAATGGCCTTTTAAAGACAGTAACAATAAATGCCAATAATAAAATATCTTTATTACATTGATGTACTTGGCAAATTAGAGTTGTTGTGGATGACAGTTATACTGGGTCTGACTGGGATGGAGCTATCTTTCCTCATAGCAGCCCGTATAATACCATGCTTTGCAGTTCTGGCTAGAATGATGACAATATGCCAGTGGTTTTGCCTTTTTTCAGCAACGATCACACAGCACCGGGGCTTTCTCTCCAGCCCTCCTCCAACCCACCATTTCCCTTTGGCCTCCACAAAGGCCAGTAGACTGAGGGTGGGCAAGAGGTTGTGAGAGGGCACAGCCAGGACAGCTGACTTCAATTGACCACAGGGATATTCCCTACGATATAATACCATGATTTTTAATAAAAGCTGGAGGAAAGGTGGGAGCGGGGCAAGACTTTAATTATTAGAGCATTTGTCTTCCAAAGCAACCACAGGTACTGAGGCCCTGCTTCCCAATGGCTGGACATTGTCTGCTGATGAGAAGTAAGGAATAAATCTCCCATTTTGCTTTGCTTCTGCGTGCAGACTTTGCTCTTTTCATTAAACTGACTTCATCTTAACTCATGAGTTTGCCCATCATATTTTAATTACTTGTCCTGTTCAGGAGGGAGAGAGTGGAAAGCCTGACAGACAGTCAAGGTTCACCCACTACAATGCATTTATTTAAAAATAATGCAGCAGTTATCACTCTGTTCACGTGCCACAGTCAAAAAGAATAACATTGCAGACTTTAAAATGTACTTTCCAAATAGTAGGCATTAATATAAAATGCTTATTTGTTATACAATAACGCAGAAATATGACAGAATCACAGAATTATATGAGATTGGAAGGGAACTCTAGAGATCATTGAGTCCAAACTCTCTGCCAGAGCAGGTCCACCTAGAGCAGGTTGCACATGAAGCCTCAATCACATCAATAGCAAAAGGTAGGAATTGGTCTTTTAGGTCTTCTTTAGCAGAGAGATGAATAGAAAGTTATCTATAAATTCATTGAAAAAGAAGTAGATAAAACCAATCACTTAGCTGGGTCAAATCCTGAAGTCAATTAAAAAGCTTCTATTTATTTCAGGTTGTAAATATCAGTCTCACAAGCCAAGAATCAGAAATGAAGGCAAACTAAGTTTAGGAGAGAAAGTACTCAACAAATAGAAATTTTAAAAATCACTATATGTAGCCTCTCATCCTTAAATCATCAGGCAACTGTTAAGGATTATCCAAAGCCAGGTGAATACTGTAATTTTTTAGGTCTTGATTTCACTACAGTACACAGGAACACACCAATGTATTCAAAGATCAGAGAAATATGTTTCTATAAGTTACCCCAATGTTCATTACAAGGTAATACTAAAATATGAAGCTTGAAGAAAATTGTTTGTTCTAAAACCATCCAGGTGATTTCTGCAAGCTCAGAATAACATCTCTGTTTTTCCCTTTTCTCATGTATGTGACAAATTTCAAAATTCTTGAGTACTTGATACAATAGAATCATAGAATCATAGAATCATTTAGGTTGGAAGAGACCCCTGGGATCATCAAGTCCAACCATCANCTATAGTAAAAAACAGCAAGGGACAATGATTAATAAATTATAAAGTATACTATCATCTAGTCCTTATTTCTTTATTTTTATGATAAGTTTTTTCAATTGTTATAACAACAACTTAGCACCCTTTCCATTCTACAGATGGAAAACTGTGTCAGAGGAAAGTAATTTGGGCAAATTTGCTAAACTAAGAGAATACAATATGTAATTTGGGTCAAGGATGGAAAACAAGAAAGGCATCCTGGATATCAAACACAATCTTGCATTACATTCCCGTTGCATGTGGGTATCCTCATGTGCTACATAGATGAGACTGTTGGTCTTTTTCCATTTTAAATAAAGATCTTTCTCTACCTTTTGAGGATATTTTTTTTTGAAAGGTTGGGTGGTTTTTCATGTCCATTTCAGTTCCCATTTTGGTTCCCTCATCTTATTTTATGAACTGAAGCATAAATACTCAGATATATTTTCAAAATTCAGGGGTGTATATATGCATATGTAAGTCCAAAAAAAGAAAAGCAAAAAGACAAAATTCCCAATAATTTTCCACACGTACCACTGAAGGCGGTATCCCACTTACTAGTTCTAATACATTCTTCAGTGTGAATAAATAAAATTTATTGCTCAGACTCATTGTATTTTGTGTTGACACTAGCTAAGTTTTTATTCCAGTATTACAAGGAATACTCTTAAACTAGGCAAAATTCTCAAGTCACAGAATCTTTCTGGTGGACTGTCACTGGTGTGACTTCAATCTAGTAAGGCATTCCTGATTTGAGATTGGCAGAGGTTAGAGTTCACAATTCACAATAACAACTAAAGACACAGAGGAAACAAACAAACAAACAAACAAACAAACAAACTGGAGTAAATGCACCACTTACCAGAAAACAATTCTGTAATTAGAACATAGAAATTACACTGCTTCAAAAACATTCTGGGAAAAAAAAAAAAAACACAAAAAACCTGAAAACCACAAACCACAAAAAAACCCCAAAGGTTTTGTTGTGCTTGACAGATATCAACTTACTAGATCATTCAGGTGACTTAATCTTACAGAATCGGTCTTTATGAAAATTCCTTATTAATCCCAGAGTCACATAGCAAGAATAAGATCAGAAAAAATGATATCTGCTGGGTCTAATTCTCCATATCCTTGCATTTTAATAGTAATTTATGCCTCTGCATAATAAGGTGCAAAATATTTTTAAAGCATAATTCTCCATTCAGTAATTACTGACATTACTGTTGTATTCTCACTAGTAGAAGTAACATTTTTTTTTTACGTAACTTGCAGTGACATACATGAACACATAAAGTATATTATTTTACTAATGAATACAGAACTAATTTAGACTTTTGAGTATTTTTTATGGAACATCCTAAAACATTGTAGTTTTTACTTATACTCCTCCCTCTGGTATCCAGTTAAAAATGGTCTGAAATTTCTGATTCCCTTTTCATATAGGATTGCTGAATGCAAATAAGATTTGGTTTAAACAAAATGAAAGGAAGAGTTTCATATGTTTAGAATGAAAAGAGACTAAAGGGTGGGTCAAAAGTACTGCAGTATAAAGAATATCTTGTAAGAACTGTCTTCCAGGTATTTTTTAACTTATAACGCATGTGGGATTTTTTTTGTTTGTTGTTGTTGTTTGTTTGTTTAAAGGGCTGATAAAGAAATATCCTTTCCTCCTACAACTACTTTTGTCATCAATACTAAATCTTGCAGGGAAAAAAGATCTATATAGCGTTGCTTTGAGTGTAGGAATACTGATCAGCTGATTGAAGTCAGGACAATAGCATTTTCTTTCAAGATTAACCCCCCCCAAAAAAGTGAAAATAAATGCACAGTTAATACAAGCACAACAAAAGAATCAGTTGAAGTAGAACAGACATTGTTATAGAACAGTAAGATAACCATAATCATAACAAAGAAAGTTGAAAAATAGGGTAAAAATAAGAAAAGGATTTAAAAAAAAAAAAGGTGATACATTGCATGTTGTTCTTTAAAAGCAAACTAGAGTTCTATATTAACTTTTTAACTTAGCTTTTTAACATATTAGATAGTTTCCAATTTACAGACTGACCACTGTTAGGGTTCTATTAGGCAAAAATAGTGAGTTATAGCATAGAATAACGCATACCTAAAGAACTAGATTGAGAACATCGAATTCACATCTGCGATGAACCACAGGAATTTTAAAAATTAATGTTTATTAGTGTGACACCTAATACTAAACACAATTGGTTAGGCTACATGTTTTCTATTTGAATGACAGTGGAAATTTTATAATCCCAGCATGGTAAAAACTAGGAAATTTAAGTTAATGCTTAATTAATACTTTCCAGGTATGCATATGACCAAAAAGCCACTTACCTAATCCAAAGAAGTAACCTATCAAATATTGAAAATCAGGTTCCTATACATGTACTGAAATCAGGAGGTGGTGGAGAGACAAGACATGAGCTGGATTTCACCTTAGAATCACTGCAGCTGTGAGGGAACTCCTAGTAAGGAGCAACCAGCTTTTACTCTGTGTTCCTCAGCAAAGGGTGCATAGCCACACACTTTCTGCATCAGAGGGTTTTTTTAAGTTTGCAGCAAATAATGCAAATAATACAGCATTGTGGGGTTTAGTTGTTTGCTGAATATAGTACAGATTTTCTACTTTTTTGTATCTCTATGGCATTATGAACATCACAGACAACTTCTGTTTCCCTGACAGTATCTAGAATAAGTACTACTTGAAGTATTTCATTGGGGTGCTGAGCCATCAACAGTATTACTGTTTCTCAGAGCTCCTAAACGTGTTAGGTTTCACAACAATATAAAAATAGCTTAGTTATGCTAATAAATAAGGATCACTTAAGCAAATACTTCAACATGTTGGTTAATTAAGATACAGATCAAGTACTAAGATCATATTTCTGTGAATAAAGTAACTAGGATTTGTCCTGAAATCAGTTTGTTGTCCTATTAATGAATATTTCTATAGTCTTTTGGGCAAATTTAGTGAAAAAGAAAGAAGAAAAAAGGGATTCTGTCACTACTGTGATAATTATTTGCATCATCACTATATCTCTAAACAAGCACAAGCACTGGCACAAGCACTCTTTTGTGCTAGGTGCACAGAGAACTTCGAGTTCTTAAGTATTTCTTATGAAGATTAATCAAATGCAGATACTTTATGGTCAGCAATATTAACCTGATACAAGGTCCTTCTTATCTAACACCTTTCCATCAACACATTTTTGTACAAGCATCTTCTTTGAAAAATGTTAAAAAAAATAATAAAAAAAAGTCTTGTATATATTGTTACCACATAAATAGATATATCACCTTAGAACTAAAAGAAAAACCAAAAAAGAAAACCAAAACCCAACCAAATTCCTATTTCAAGTATTAAACATGTTAAAAAAGGCTCTACAATGCCTGGTTTTGTTTTGGTTGTTTTTTGTTTTGTTTTTGCTTTTAAACTTCAGAACATACTTGTTATAACCACTGGAGCCTGTGTTATCTGTGGCACACTGGCAAAGGCAATTTTTAGATACTGTTATATCATTTTTCTGAAGCATTATCACCATCTCTACCTTTCATAGATTTCTACTAATCCTTCCCATCTATTTACCCAAGCTACTGCATCTGACAGATCTAATGAATAGCATATTCTGTAGCATGTTGACTGGTAAAGTATTTAAAAAATAAAGGCAAGATCGACTGAGGTGAGTACAAATAAATAGATTATCTCTGTACTGCATCTTTTTACCTCATATATTTTCCTTGTCAAAGACATCAGTAATGCTTAATTTTCAGTCACTATTTAGAATGGCTGAGGATTTAAATATCACCCTTCATTACTGTTTAATGTGATAAAGGTTTCATACCACAGACCACCTCAGTAACGATAACTGTTTATCCAATTCTTTTAGGAAAAGTATTAATTTTGTTTCTTAAACCCTCTTTATCAGAAGGTCTTTTGTTCTTGGTTACATATGCTATTAAATAGATCTTACTAGACATAAAGTTCATCTAGGAAAGTATTTTATGTGTTTTCTGAAATGTCTCTTACGTGTTTCACATTTAAATTCTGCCAGGTAAGGGCTTGATAGCTTTTCCCAATAGGAATGATGGAGATTAGGTGACACAGTGAATTAACTTTAAGATGTTCATAAACATATGGTCCTACAGTCTGCATGCCTAAAGGAGTAGTAAATCATTGCACTTCCAACCCTCCCCACCCCTTAAAAAAAAAACAAAACCAAACAAGCTGCTGAATCTTCCTCCAAATTCAATGTGTGAGCTAAGAAAACCTTATTCAGCATCCTGCCAGACCAGGGAATAAAATATTAAAAATGGCCAAACTAATCAGTGATTTTGTATACCAAATCACAAATTCCTTAAATAAGTGTGACTTTCTGAGGGTCAGATCTCTTTCCCTGCTGGCCTCTGCTCAGTCACCCCAACACCCCAGCCCGTTCCTGGGACGTGCCTAAAAGACCAGGACTTACTGATCTTCCAGCGAGCCCCTCGGCAGCCTTGTATCCTGAGGTGCCCAGTACAGAAAAGTCTCAACAAAGATACAGTTAAAATTGTTAAAGGGAAAAAAACAAACAATAAAACACAAAATTCTATTTTGAAATGAAAAGGTCCTTCCCCACTAGCACCCCTTTTCTTCACTGTCACACTTACCCTCCTGACTGCCTCCACTGCCCTCAGCCTCTCTGAAGGAGAGGCAGCCATGAGGGACTGCCTATGATGGGGGCTCACCAAGCAGCTGCTTCCACTCTTTCAACCTTGGTGCTCCAGGGTTTCCTCTTGGCTTTCTTACCCCAGCTTTCTCCCTCCCTGCTGCCACCAGCTGCCTACCAGCTACTGGTGATATGGCCCCTGCATGGACCCAAGGCTGCTGGTTCCACCAGCACAGTGAGCATGCCCAGCCCCAACCACACATTACTGGAGGGAAGCATTGTCTCTCTTTCCTGACTTACATTTCCTCAAATCCATTGGAGTTAACTTGCTCATAAGGTGACCAACCTGAATCTATATAGCTGGGGAGAGTTATGTTGTTTTAAGCCCCGTGTGCAGCCAGTGGAGACACACCAGTATCTGAGTATCTTTTACATTAGGTTATTAAGGGTTATTAAGCATTGGAATAGAGTTCCCAGGGAAGTGGTTGAAGCATCATCCCTGGAGGTATTTAAAAGACGGGGTGATATAGAGCTTACTGATATGGTTTAGAGAGAGATTTTTATCAGAGTTAGGTTGAGAGCTGGTCTAGATGATCTCAAAGGCCCCTTCCAACCTAAACAATTCTGTGATTCTAAGTAGGACTTGTGGAGGGCACTGCTCTCCTTTGATTAGGGAGATATGCTTCATATAAGTACCAATAACTGAGTGGACTAAATTGAGGCCTAGTCCTGGCGGTATATTTCTTCTGTAGTCCCGTCCTTGAAATCAACAAATGCCAGATTTTACAGGGATAAAATGCATGTCCCTCACACATTAATTCCTGCCAGGATTTCTTGTGCGTCATGAAGTAAAGAATGAGGCCTATAGAGAAGCTGTATTATCTTCATGACCAGAGAACTGCCAAGACACTTGCCATTTTATTAGATTTTTTTCCCCCTAGCTTTTATTATACTAAAAATGAAAACATTATACTAAGACTGGGGTTTTATCATATTCTTCTTGTCTGTTTGCTGTTCAAAATCATGCTTTGTAGCCTTAACAAAGGTGAGCTCAATGTTCTCTTGTGTAAACCTAGCTTTCCCAGAAAAAACCAAACAAGCCAAAAGCCAGGCATGTGTCTTTCCCCAAATGACATTCACAACTGCCTCTGTCCCGGACAGACAATGAGACAGTCCATTGTTCACCACCTGCCATCCTGCATCTGTACACCAACACCCTCACTGATCCTCAGTCCTCCATGGGTATCCCCTTCAGTACCAGCTTTGATGGGTCTAGGATAACAGAAGCAAGGCACTTTCTCACGTTAAAGAAGATATATATTTTAAAATTGTCTCCCACCATTCTCTCCTTGCTTAATCCCTCATAGTTTAATTAATTTTTTATCCACTATTGAGCATTCTCCGAACTGTCCCTCTTTTTCAGTATTCCTAGACTCTGAGATGTGTATTCCTGCTCAGGATCCCACATTTTCAACTCCAAGACTTTTTGGATTATACAGACATGTTAAAACAAAAACCTTTCTGAATTCTTAAGATTATGACTACAGCTGAGGCAGGATCATAGACTAGGTAGTATGGAAATACTGTAATTTTTCTACTTTATTCCCTGCAAATATGAATACTGCATATACAGCTATAAATGTCTGCAATTAAAGAAAAACATATTGTACTTGATTCGGTTCTAGGTAAAAACATTTACCTCTTACTAAAATTCTGCTTTCAGTATTGTGTTTTTTTTTTTTTAATTTTCCGTATTGTTTTCTTTCTTTTTTCCAGTAGATTAGAGAAGAATTCAATCAGGATTCCTCCCAACCTCTCAGTCTTGTTTATGGTATTTTATAAGCAGCATTATTAGCATTAGGAAGCTTTCCTTTCTGCACTTCTGTGAAATTTTCATAATTAGGTATGTATAATTAAGATTGCCATTAGTGCCTTTTTTTTTTTTTTTTAATTCCCCTTGTTCCAGTAGAAATGACAGATAAATGCCTTGAGACTTTGTAATGCCTTAATTGTTCCCCAAGAGTTAGATTACAGAGTTAGGACCTGATTCGCGCACATTTTATGCACCATTTCCTTGACTTTTTAAATTTATTTAATATTTTATTCAGAAACTTAATATTACTGAGAAAAGTGCCAATACTTCTTATTTACATAAATCCCTTGAGAATAATTGTCATGCCTTACCTCTGTACCTCATTATGTACTACGTGCACTCCAAAGAAGAGAAAGAATCAGCTCATAACAAGGCATGCAATAGTCCAACTAATCAAATATATACAGCTTTTTGTTGTTATTTCAACCTTTCAGATAAATCATGGCATGTGTTTCAGCAGTATATACCTGATGCAACTCAAAAAGATCACTCTGAATTCACATCAGTGTAGATAAAAACAGATCTTGAATACTAAGAGACAGCCATCAAAACAATGATGAAGAAAATGTGAGTGCACATAGCAGTCTGTTTTTCAGACTTTATACATATTTCATCATAAAACCTGGTTATTATTATGCAGGGGTGAGCTGCTAAAAGAATAATAAAATAATTTACTTAAGAGGCAACTGCTGGTTTAGTACAGGAAGTATTGCTCCTCTTCTCCATGGAAATGGGAACTTCTTGTCATCAGTGGGAGGAAGATTTTCCCTCACAGCAAGCAGTGGTAGTGCAGCTCCCAGCAGAAAGGATGAAGCTGGAAAAGAGCAGTATGCAACAGTTAGCTCTAACCGGAATGAATCACTTCCATGCTAGCCCTGCCACTGTATATGACAGTATTAAATTGACTATAATGCAACGCAATCAAAAAAAACAGGCATAACATTCTTACTCTAAAGAAGTTTTTCATTCAGCATAAAACTGGCAAATTTACTTCCTCCACCTGTTCTGATAACTTGCCTACCACTTCAGTTTCCAAAAATCCCTTAGTTTGTTAGCCTAAAGGGCATTGAGCATGGCAGGAAACAGAATTGCTGACTGTACTCCTTTGCCTTGGAAACCCATTCTAGTTAGACAAAGTCTCCTTTCCTCCTCTCACTAGCTGGATTCTTGTCAAAGAAAATCATTCTACAGAATTCCTTTTAGTTTACCTCCAAAACCCTTAATATTTTTTTCTTTGTCGAAAGTATCGGGCAAGATGTTGGTTACTGTTCTGCTACTCCCAAGACTGCACTTGTTAAAGGATTCTATGTCTTCAGAACAAATTTTCAGTGAAATCAGTTCATTATATTTAGTTGTTGGAATACAGTTAGGTCACCCAAACTATTTTAAACAAATACTGGTTTCTTGCAAAAATGTCAGTAAGANGATAGCTCAAAAGATATTGAAACCCAAAATATTTGGGATACAGAAAAGAAGCCGAGTAAATCATTACGAGATTTTTCAAATATTCAGGGAAATATTTACATACAATTGAAAAAAACACAAACCACAAAACCCCTGAACCCACAGGGTTTCTTTTCTTGCCTCTCATCCTCCACAAACAAAAGGTCACTTTTTTCCTCAGTGCTCTTGTAGAAAGTTAGGAAAAAATAATTCACTGGCTCAATAAAGCTCATATGTATGATATATAACAGTACACCATGTTCTGTTACATATATATGGACTTTTTGTAGGGTGTTACTGCTTCAGTATTTCTTCACAGTTCTTCCAGAGGCTTTAAAGAGATTGAATCCTTATGATTCACTCATCTAGGAACCTCTCCAACAGCTTTCAGCTGAATTTTCACTGAACTAAAGCTGCAGAGAAAGAGCAAGTGGTGTTTTTTTAGAGAACCTGGAAAGTACTCTTTACCAGGCCTTTTAGATAAAATCTGTAGGATTTTGTTTTGTAGAACAACTGGCATATGCACATTCAAAATGAAATGCTTAGGTATATAAGTTTGTAGATGAGCACACATATTGAATGTTTAAAATTACTGATTGTTCATTGTCTACCACTATTGCTCTTGAAGCTTTCAATTTCTGAGCAAAGAGGGTAAAACAAGATTTCCTGAGGATAGATACAAGTGTTTATAACTATGATTATAGGAGTTACTAAGAAATTTGTAATAATTAACCTACATCTTAAAGTAATGTTTTTCCCTTCCACACTCCCCATTCCCAATCCATACACAGTTCTTGCTGAGTTCAAGCAACTCACATCAAAACAATAACTCACAGTTATATGTCACCAATATCACTTACATAGAGAAACACCTTGTAAAAAATGTGACAGGTTTCCTGTATTCTTTCACAAAGAAAAAACTGAACAAACTTCAAAAGGAAAGAAGAGGGACCTTGCCTTTAATTCTAGCAGGCACACAGGTTGAAGGGTTACCAAATCTTGTAAAATGTTCTCGCTGCAGTACTGTTCTGTATGGAAAGACCTCTGAACCACATAGCTTTACAGAGTATGCTAAGGCTTAGAACTGAAGATAACTTCAAGAAGAGATATATTTGCTTCAATAATATACTGTAATTATATTCATTCCCACGGCTA
>VZTM01032508.1:0-93514 GCA_013400555.1 Jacana jacana
CGTTGTTTGATTGTCTAGCTGATCTTGATTCAGTTTGTATTCAGGATTCTCAGTAGCTGGTTTTGTAATACTTCCAAGGATATCATCCCCCTGTTCTACTGCTAACCTGATATCCTCCTACAAAACAAAACAAAAACCCCAGACACTGTAGTTGTCTGCTGTTGGTTTTAAGCAGACTTCATAAGGTGGCAAAGTGGAAAAATGATTTTGTTCTAATAGCAATTGAACAAAGCATAGCTTGATTAGAAGGCAGCTTTTTCTACAGTTACCATCTTAAGATCCCAGTGTAACCAAGTTGAACTTTCATGACAGATTGCCTTTTAGCCTTCAAGTACAAACATCTCAAAAGTTTTAGATGTGTAGTTTTGCAACTCCCAAATAGTTTTCATTTAAGCCAATTTGAAAGAACATCTGTCCATTGTTCAAAAGGTCATATATTTTCACATGCATGCAAATACAATTCAATTTCTTGTTGCAAACAAAACTACAAATTAAACACACCACTATTCACAAAGAAATTTGTTTCCACATACAAATCACAATGTATTTGTACATAAGTAAACTTAACCACAAGAAATGTCATTTTTTAATGTTAAAAATCCTTTTTGCATCAAACCAAAGCAAAACAAGTTCAAGAAGATTTAAATGTTCTGCATTATTATTGTCTGTTAACATCCTCCAGATTTTCTATAAACATCACTATCTACAAATTAAAACACAGCTTAACTAGAAGACAGCATCTTTACGAAGATTACATACCTTCATTTTGTCCTTCTTCTCTGTGTGTGTTGCAAGAAGGGAGCTAGTTGATTGCACATCATTTGGTAGTTCTGTTTCAGCCAGCTCAGTCCCAAAGGACTGAAGAATCTGAGCTGTTTGCTTAACCTTTTGGGCAAAACCTTCTATAGCCTTTTGGAATAAAAACCATTAATGATGTTTCATGACCATCACATGCATATGTACAAACAGACACATACACACAAAATGTAACTCGCAAAACAAACCCAAGCAGATGAATTACGAGACTGAAAAAATGGTCAAAGTATAATTTTGCAAGCAACAGATACCGTCACCATTAATTCCTTAATTGTATGTTTTTCCTAGGCTCGTATCACGTATATATCTTCCTCATTTTTATGATCTGGAGTTATTCTACACCTTGAGCTTTTTCTTTCTCGTAGCAAAACCAATAAACCTCAACACAATAATACGCTGTAGCTCCTTTGCTTCAACTGTTCAGAAAACCACTCCCAAATTATTAGTCATATTTTTTTCTTTACAATGACTAAGTACCATTGGGAACATCTTCTCACTCTGAGCAAATGAACTTGCATCACTTGGAGTCTGTTTTATAAAGTGACAGGCTATAAACCAGAAGGGTTCGTGTTAAGCCGAGAAGTTAAAAGAAAAACTTAAGACTTACAGTGCGACGGGACAGCCATCTGTTATGGCAGTAATCCAGGGTGCCACCAAGATCTTCTGTTAATTGTGTTTTATCAATATAACCCTGTAGTTCTGATACTGAGCCCAGCATTATGATCTGCAGCAGCAATTAAAAAAAAAACAAACAAAAAACATAAATGCAAACAGTGATGAGAAGTCCCTTATTAAGGATTCTAAACCCCATCCCTCAGCCTCTGATAGAGAAATTTCAGTTCAATACACAAGCAGTGGAGCTATTTCCTTTGAGTAGAATAAACAAACTTAACAGTTGTTTCAGCTGAAGATGATGTAAATTTAAATAACAGTAAATGAACATCAGCACCATATGCTTAAACAGCGCATATTAAAATAAAACTTACGGATTATACAACATAAGTGACTGTATCAGGGTTTTTTAATCTTATTAAACCCTACATGGCTATGTTCTAAGAGGAGCCTTTGATTCAAGAACTACCTTTAAGCATGGGAGTTTTGTTACGTTAGGTTTTTTTCTTTTTGGTCCTTGCTGGCTAGGTTAAGCACTGTAACAGATCCCTGATAATAAAGTGAAAATAGAAGATTACTTACAGGTACTTTCATTTTAAACTCATCTTTGTTGAACCTGAAAGCAATGTCCGAGAGAGCGCGATTAAAAAATCCCGTCGGGCGCAGAACGAGGACTAGTTGCAGGTTTCCTGGGAAAGATGCCTGCAAAACAAATTTAATCTGCTGCTTTCTGGGTCTCAGCTCCAGAAAATAGTTTTTCAACAAGCAGAAGCTCCTGTTAAACCACAAACTAATCCTATCAAAGGCCTCCCAAAATGGGACGGCCAACTATAAACCTAGCAAGACTTGCACAGAGAGCTTCATTCAAAGAGACATTTACTCATCTTTGGGAACAGGGTCTATTCTGGAATCAGATTTTTCAGGACTGGCTTGTACTGCTCTTCGGTTAAGATTACATCTTCACCAAGGAGGGTAATGAACAGACAGCAGGGGCTCAGTACTTTTTCAGCAGCAGTACTTTCATGATTACCTTATCTTCTCTTGAACAGAAGGTGCCAAGAGAAACCTCCATCACTGTCCGAACACCCAACACCACATTTCTGCTTTGTGCATATATTACGCTGCCAGTTGCCTGCACAAACCTTCACCACTGAGACAGAATTTCTCAGGCAGTAACTTACAAATAAGCTTTTATTTTGTAGAGAAAAATAGGAATCAAAGACAGTAACTCTCAGCTGGGTTTTTTTCTCATCATCTTCCAACTAGTAGTCTGATGGATCTTTCCCAGTTCTAAAAGTGATAGTGGGAAAACAGAAGAGAGAAGGGAAGCAAAGAAATAGCATGAAATTACTAAAAAACAACCTCAGCTGAGGCAGAGGCTTGCATCCTTGGCATTTAGCCATTTGTGAAATCATGCAAGCCTTCTTCCCTATTCAGTGTTTCCACTGTAGGGAGGCATTGAAGCTCACTATAGATATTATTATAATGATCAAGTATGCAATTTTCTTCATTATACTGTTGAAAATTATGTCACATTTCTAGCAAATTGAATTACTACCAAAAAAAAAAAAGCCAACCAAAAATAAACACTGACTGAAGGAGCTGTTTTGCTATATTCTGTTTCCATGTCTAGTGAAACTGTTTGTTAGTATCTGGAAGGCTGGAGACTGGTTTAAAACTCATTTTAAGGTTTCCAAGCACTCCAGGTATTTAGCATTGGAAACAGCATACCTTTTAAAAGAGAAAAGTAGTTAAAAACTTCTCTGGAATACTTTATGGATTCATTGTGGTTCCCTGGATATTTACAACTAAGATCTCTGATTGAGGAGCCTTAAAAGACTTGAGTTTCATAATCTGTCTCCATTTCAGTGATGTCCAAATTTTCTAGGAAGCACAGTGGTTCAGAGCTAAAGAGTCTGTCCAGGGGGTGGGAACAGAACCCAAGTAATTCGGAATGCCCACACAAGCTCCTCATCCTTGCACTGTAATCAAACTTTCTGTGTGTATTAAAAGTAGTAAATCCACAGCTATCAAACAGAGGAAAAAAGATTTTTACAGAAAATTCAGAAGAAAAAAAAAAATTATTTTTAACCATCTTTTCTGAAGTATTCAGCCATAAACTTAAGAAGATTTAACTCATACTAAGAAATACTTGTCTAAGAACAGATGAAAGATTTTTTTTTATTAAAAAGTCTCCTGAACAATATCTTAGAATGATAGATCCATAATCTATTTATTTAGACATATCCCAATTTATTTTGCGCCTGTAGCAGCAGGGTCCGGACTCTGACAGAGCTACTGAAAGTGAAAATCAGCTTCCAGAACATGAAATTTATTCAATGGCCATGCCAACATCTCAGAATAAAAAGCTTCAAGAAGAAATATCTTTTAGATCACACACTTTGAAAAAATAACAGGTCTTCATGTGAGATATCCGACCCAGTACATGACACTGAGACATACTGTCTTCAACAGGGCATGCATGTTACCCACTCAGATTTACCCAGAATACCGGGAAATCACAGAAATGCCTGGCCTGTTTGCTTCAAGTTTAGTAGATACATTAGAAACACACAAAAGCATGAAATGATGAAGCGTAAAAGACACTGAATGGTAAGAATATTATTTTCGGTTACATATATGAGTAAAATGTCTTTATTCTAACTCTAAATTCTCACTTTTACACTTTGTGACTGTAGTCTAGCACTCTAAAGTTTTTGACTTGAGAGGGACCTGGGATCCAACAAGACAAACAGGAATTGGCAGTGTCCTGCTGCAACAACCAAGGCAAACTGGATCCCAGGCTGCACCTGCAGGGGCATTACTAGCAGAGACACAGGCATGACCATCCCACTCAGCACTTGTCCAGTTACACCTGGGGTACTGTGCTGTCCTGGTCCCCACAATTCAAGAAAGATGTTGGCAGACTAAAGAGGATCGAAAGGAGGGCCACAAAGATGATCAAAGGGCTGGAGATCCTTTGTCTCCAAGGAGAAGGCTCATGGGGTTCCTCATCCCAGTATTCCAATCAGCACTTACAAGGGTGCGTACAAAGAGAACAGAGGTTCTCTCTTAACAAGGAGCCAGGTGAAGATGACAAGGGGTATCAGGTACAGGTTGCACCAGGAGAGATTTCATCTCTATATAAGAAATTATTTTACAGTGACAATAGTCATTCATTGGAAAACCTTACCAGGGCTGGGTTGGAGTGCTCATACATGATGGTTTTCAAGACACAATCGGACAGGGTGCTAGTCATTCTTATCAAGGCTCCCTTTCCCCATGAAAGGTAGGGCCAGATGATCTGGCCACTAATGTAAGAGACAATAAAAAAAGATTTTATAAATACATCCACAGAAAGAAAGCCAGGGAGAATCTCCACTCCTTACTGGATGTGGGGGAGAACATTGCAACTAAGGACGAAGAGAAGGCTGAGACACTTAATGCCTTCTTTCTCTCCATCCTCAATAGTCAGCCCAGCTACCCCCAGGTGTTCAGCCTCCTGAGCTGGAAGATAAGGATGGGAAACAGAATAAGCCCCCCATAATCCCAGAGAAAGTAGCTAATGATCTGCTTGAGCACTTAGACATGCATAAGTCTATGAGGCTGGATGGGGATTCACCCAAGAGTACTCAGGGAACTCTCCCCATCATTTATCAGCAACCCTGGTCAACAGGGGAGGTGCCAGGTGACTGGAGGGTGGCTAACGTGATGCCCATCTACAAGAAGGGCCGGAAGCAGGATCTGGGGAACTACAGGCCTGTCAGCCTGACCTCGGGACCAGGAAATATCACAGAAAGGATCATCTTGAGTCAGCTCTCATAGCAAGTGCAGGGCAGCCAAGGGATCAGGGCTAGCCAGAATGGATTTTTGAAAGGGAGGTCCTGCTTAACCAACCTGATCTCTTTCTATTACCATACGACCCACCTTCTGGAAGGGGGAAGGTTGTGGCCATTGTCTACCTGGACTTTTGCAAGGCCTTTGACACCATCCCCCACAGCATTCTCCTGGAGAAGCTGGTGAATCATGGCATAGACAAGTGTACTCTTCACTGGGTAAAAAAACTGGCTGCATGGCCCTGCCCAGAGAGTTGTGATTAATGGGGTGAAATCTTGTAGGCATGTCGTGGGCAGCCCATCACCAGTGGTGTCCCTCAGGGCTCAGTTTTGGGGCAAATCTTGTTTAATATCCTTATCGATGACCTGGATGAGATGATTGAGTGCACTTCCAGTAAGTTCGCAGATGACACCAAACTAATTAGGAATGTTGATCTGCTTGAGGGTAGAAAGGCTTTGCAGAGGGACCTGGACAGAGTGGATCAGTGGGCCAAGGCCAATTGTATGAGGTTCAATAAGGATAAGTGCCCAGTCCTGCATTTCAGTCACAACAGCCACAGGCAATGCCACAGGCTTGTGGAAGAGTAACTGGAAAGCTGCCCAGCAGAAAAGGACTTGAGGGTGCTGGTGGATAGCCAGCTCAACGTGAGCATGCAAGTGCACNGGGTGAAATCTTGTAGGCATGTCGTGGGCAGCCCATCACCAGTGGTGTCCCTCAGGGCTCAGTTTTGGGGCAAATCTTGTTTAATATCCTTATCGATGACCTGGATGAGATGATTGAGTGCACTTCCAGTAAGTTCGCAGATGACACCAAACTAATTAGGAATGTTGATCTGCTTGAGGGTAGAAAGGCTTTGCAGAGGGACCTGGACAGAGTGGATCAGTGGGCCAAGGCCAATTGTATGAGGTTCAATAAGGATAAGTGCCCAGTCCTGCATTTCAGTCACAACAGCCACAGGCAATGCCACAGGCTTGTGGAAGAGTAACTGGAAAGCTGCCCAGCAGAAAAGGACTTGAGGGTGCTGGTGGATAGCCAGCTCAACGTGAGCATGCAAGTGCACCCAGGTGGCCAAGAGGGCCAACAGCATCCTGGCCTGTATCAGGAATACCATGGCCAGCAGGAGTACAGAAGTAACCATGCCTTTGTACTTGACACTGGTGAGGCCTCACCTCAACTGAACTGTGTTCAGTGTTCTGGGCCCCTCACTACAAGAAGGACATTTCTGGTGACCAGAGATCGGACATGAAGAAATGCAATGAAGCTGCATCAGGGAAAGTCCAGGTCATTAGCTCTTCACAGAGAGGGTGGTTGCTCACTAGAACAGAGTCCCCAAAGCAGTGGTCATGGCATCAAGCCTGTTAAGAGTTCAAGAAACATCTGGGATGATGCTCTTAACCATATGGTTTAGTTTTAGGTAGACCTTCAAGGAGCAGGGAGTTGGACCCAATGGTCCTTATGGGTCCCTTCCAACTCAAGACATTCTACGATTCTACTAACCCAAGCTGTTATTCTATGATACGTAGACTAACACTGAAGCAAACAGTAGTAGCCAAATGCAATGCAATGGTAACTTTTTCAAAACCGTATTATCCCTTATGAGATAGAGTTTAATTGCATGAAACTCTGAAAGTTGAGTCTTTCATTAATGTTCAATTCAAAGAAAACAAGAGATTATACATTACAACGTTTCTCCATTTCAGTGTGTCTACCCAAGACCACGCTGGTGAAATCACTAGTCTTGTACTGTCTAGATTAATTCTCATTCATGACTGTCCAGAAGTTCTCAACCTCTCAGCAAAAGCTCAAAGTCTCAATTACTGTCTATAACACTGTTCGTGTCTCCACTAGATGGCCTCCAATGCTCCTCAGGTTTGGTTTTTGTTAGTCATCCCCCTCAAAACCACACACACACACAAAAAAAAGTCTCAAAAAATGATGCCTCCTTTGCCTGTCATGGCTAGGAGTGAAATCTGCAAATTGACCTTTGTGAAACAACACAAAGGAAAAAAAAAAGCCATGGGGAGGAGCGCTACAGTAATCGATGCTGGACCAGCGACAGCTTTTCCAGTTTCTCTGAGCTTATATCTTCACTACCCAAATGTTAACTATTTTCCTAACATTTATTTCTTTCTAAAGCTCTGGCGACTTGCAGAGACAACGTTAAGATGGAAGAGACACTGCTTAGATGGATTGGAACTTTGTCAACCAGTCAACTTCACCCTGAAAAAGACAGAACAACAAAATCTCTGTCCCAGTCCAGCACCATACTTGTTTGAAGCCATTGTATGTAAGCAGGCAGAGCAAACAATGACTTCTTAACAGTGCTGTGCCAAGTGTTAAGCACAAAAATAAATATTCATTAGTACTGTCATAAAATAAAGTGCCTTCAAGAACTGTTTTAGTGGTCACTGAACATCAGTCTGACTTGAAGCATTTGTGTGCCAGAAAACTTTTTTCCAAAGGTGTCTTTTTTTTTATTAGAATAATTAATATTGACTGCTTCCCAAACATCTTGTCTCAAGTATTACGCTTCAACTCATTTAATGCCCATGCAGAACAGACAAGCAGGGAAAGAAACACTTTCATATTTTTGGTATCGTCTATGAAAATTAAGGTATGCCCTTATTCTACTCTAGCCCAACCCATGTGTTCCTTCATCTCACTTGCACTGGCCCTTAATTTGATACTTCATGACACTCCTGGAATTAGTTTTCTATCTGCTTATCTCCTTTACTTCCCCATCCAGTCAAGCCAATGCTGATTCCAAAGAAAAAGACGTAGATGTGCACGTGGCTATCAGCTTTGAAATGAATCTCACCAACCCAGGAACTTATATACAGCACAGCCCTTAAATCAGCTCTCCAATACACTGAGATTTTTCTGTCCTATGAGTACCCCAAACTTGGAACAGGGAAGACCTTTCACTAGCTGGGCAAAACAGGACCTACCTAAAATCCTGCAGGAAATCAGTTAATAAATACTCAGGAACAGGTTGAGCTGCCTGCTTTCAGGCCTCCACTTCTGAGGGATGGGGAGCTTTGCATGGCATGCTCCAGGCTTCCAGAAAGGGGGAATCTTAGGCTGAGCCCAGGTGGTTTTGGGGCAAGATGTAAAATCCTTAGTTGCATATAATCTTAATTATCACTTTCCTTCACAGAATATTGACAGAGAGGCATCAGTGCTGACTCTCAAGTTAAGTGACTGCTAATAGGGGGGTGTAAGGATAAGCAGGCCGTCTCAAATGAAGATGATGCGATGCTGTATGACTGGTAAGGAACCACAAAAGCTGAGCAGGAAACAGCCCCTCAGAAGAAGTGGCTGGCAGCTTATTTGCAGGGAAGGAAGGACCGTTTCCCCCAGAGAGAGGTACTGAGATTGTTTCTCTCTTTGGTTTTCACTGCTTAATGAGGTCTTGCTATGTTGGTGCCAGTGGGGAAATATTTAAGTCACTCAGCAATTTTACCTGCCCCAGCCAGGCAGAGCAGTAATCCCGCACACTCCTGCCTGACAGCAACTGTAAACTGCAGGTGAGTGTTACAGACTGTTGGGCAGGTGGCATTTTCAATGGATTAAGTCTCATTAAATTACATACTTCACAATAGCCACAATATTCACTGAGACAGGTTGTAGCACTGCCAGGCTGCTGCTACCTGAAGAGGCCGTGTAGGAGCAGAGCGATGGCTGGGGTCTACAAACAGAAGCCAGTCACTACAGCTTTCAGCAGTTAATACCCAAAGGTGAGCTTTTGGAAAGAAAACCAATACTTTTGAGTTTTCCTGTCTCAGGTTTCCTCCTAGGACTTATTTAGTACACAAAGGAACTATGCAGGTAGATGTGTATGCCTTTTAGACAGATGCACTTGAAGCTGCAGGCTGCTGTTCAGTCTCACAGAGCAATTCACTCGGCTGCTCTGGTGGTCAGAAGTCTTCCATACACCTAACACAGCAGAGGAAAGCTGCACTGATAAACAGTGAACCTACAATCCCTTTTCCTCTGCTTCCCAAGTAAACACCCAGCTTTCACAAATATCTGAATGATGAGAGCCATCAAAGAGCTAACGCTTGACTCAGTTTTAGTAGTTTGTCTTAAAAACACTTGACACAACACTATTAGCCATTTTGTGAAGGGCTTCAATATACCCAACATTACCAAACTCTGTGGTGGCGTTTTCCCTTCTGCACTTACTAGTATGCCATAAGCCACAGGGCACTTCTTTCCAAAAACCTCTGTAAATACAGGAGCTAATAAGTACTTTTTTTTCTTTTCTTTTTTTTTTTAAAGACTGTTTATTGCTGGCTAGAATGAAGCCTCTTACACAGGCTCCTTGTCAAGAATGAATCTTGAATAAAATTAATTCATAAAAGGACCACTTTGAAATCTAGTTTGAAAAACATTGAGTTGTTTGGCATTAGATCTGGGTTTAATGGTTGAGATGTTATGATCCTGTTTTCAGAGTTTAAGCGACTCACCTTCTCTTTTTACATATTAAAAAAAAACATGTAATAAAAAGAAGAAATGGCTGACCATACAAGAAAAACTGAGAAAGTGCCTGCACATGTAATAATCTTAAAATATCCATAGCAGTAAGAGAAAAACTCACAGAATCTCAAAGGAACCTTTTTAGTTTATCGTTTACTGGAATAATTCATAACATCATCTACAAAATTCACACATATTCTATTCTAGCTTGATCACGCTATCAACTTCTTGGTCCTGTTTTGAATCCAAACAAAAATTAGAAACACAACTAGAGGCTGAAGAAAGCAACTTGTATGGGTTAAGTTTGAAAAAACTGCTCTAAGTGTCATTGCAGTTTTCAGGATATGACGCAAAGAGCTAGCTAGAAATTGGACTAGCAGGAAATACTTATCCATCACATAAAATAGTTCCTTTCATGGAGCATCAGTTACCAAATGCATCTTTTCTCCATCAACAACTCCCTAAGAAATTCAACATCTCTCTACAAACAAGGTCAGAGAACTCACCGTCAGATTACTGTAGTTCACTGTTTCTCCCCTTGGATGTAAAACCAACAATAAGACTCCAGATGGCACAAAACCAGGACTGCCTGGCTCCCATAAGGTTTAGGCTGGTATTAGCACTCCAGCCTCTCCATTGGCTTTTGGTCCTCTCCTGCTTGCTAAAGGTCTTGGCCTTGGCCTTCAAAAGCAGTTAATGGACTAAGCTTCTGTTACAGTGAAGACTCCTTTTTGATTTATGAAGAATTAAGGAAAACAGTGCACTGGACAATGCAGTCCAAAAAAAAAAAGGGCATGAAAACCTGCATGCAATACATCCTCAAGGGTGGCAAATCCAGAATCAAACTCCACTAGGAAGTTGGATAGAACCCAACTGTTGTCACATTTATAAAGAGCTGAAAAATTTTGTGACTGGGTGAAAAACTCTCACTACAACCTGAGTGACCCCCAAACCCAACCCAGTGCTTCCTCAAGAGCAGTTGCCTGCATGCATGTTATTCCCTAAGCAACAAATTTAAGGAAATTTATTTTCTCTGGACTTTCAATGAAGCTGATAGATGGCTATGGTGGAACTTTTCATGATGTTGGAGTACAGTTTTCTGCTTGTCTAAAAGACTGAGTTTGCAATTGAAAGCTTCTCTCCAGGCAGAGGAAAACAATGATGACAAGACAACAGAGACAAAGACAATGTAATGACATAGGCTTAATTTTTTTTTTAAGAAAACGCACCAGAGCTATAAACAGAGCAGTGTGAAACCACAGAACACGCTGATTAGTAATGTGCTTTGCACCTACAGCTGTGTATGGAATATTGCTGGTTTGGATATGATAACACAAGGAGAGAAAAGAAGAAAACCAAAACAAAACCCCCAAAACCCCCAAAAAACAAACAAACAAAAAAAAAGGGAAAAAAACAAACCCCAATGAGTAACTTTTGACTGCATAAAAAGGAAAAGGAGATCAATCTGTCTGGTGTTTGTCATTCACCCAACTTCAGCGGGGACAATATGGAGCCATGACATCAAGCCATATGACCACTCCTCCTTACACCCTCTTCTAAGAGGCTACCTGCTTGTTCAGTCACAGAAGCCAAAAAGTTCAGGTCTTGTGTGGCTCTGTATACCATGCTTAACTGAAAACAGGGCGGTATAACAAGAATTTATAAGAATCTCAGCAGCTGATGGGAAAAAAAAACCTTAAGAACATTTGTATCTTCAAACAACACTGCAATAACAGTGAACAATTTGCAAAAAGTAACTTTGCTATTTTGTTTGCAATACCTTTCTGTTTTCTACAGCCTCTCTGGGAAGATGACAATTTAGTGCCAAGACTTTCCACCAAGTAACAAAGCTTGGCTTTTGGTATCTGTACCAGAACTCCACCTCTTACCCTGTCTATCCCAGTAGGCCAGTTTCTTCTTAGAGACACAACATAGGGATGAATTCTAACTTACACCCATATAAAAGCCAAGCTTTTCATATAGTCAACGGTATCTCTAGGTTATCCATCCCACCTATCACAGATAGGATGAGTCACCCTCCAAACACGTGCTGTTCTTGGATGCATTAGTCTCATAACTTTACCTAATCATCTTGTTTCCAGTGTCCCTTAAGCCACAGCGTCTGCAGTCTTGCAGGCTAAGGACAACCTCCTGGGCTGCTTGCCCATCACAACTTGGTCAAGTATAACAACAGCAAAGTCTGGATGTCCGGGCACATTCTTGCTGCAATCTCTTTGCACATCCAAGGAAAATGGGGACCATTTTTCAGCCCAGTGCATCTGGCTTTGGTTTCAGTTCCTCTCTCTCTGCACCTGCTTGAGTAGCAGTCATCCTGGGTGAACAGTGCAGCTGCTGCCCTTCCACTATGTCTGCAAAAATAGGTTTACCTCACCTTCACAGCCTTGACTCTCTGTAGCAACCCTAAACCACCAGCATGAAATAAAGATTCAGCTTTTCATCGCTTATTTTCTGTCTCTGGAAATAAAATGATGCCTAACAACAAAGAAGGAAAAATGAAGCCTAGAAATTTTTCATAATATGGATAGTCCACATGAATTTCAGCCTGAAACAAAATTTTTTTCATCATTAGTTTTGCTTCAAAAACATACTTCTAATGCCTACTAGCAAAACCCAAACATTTTTGTGTAAAGAGTCATGGAAATACCACAGAATTATTTAAAAAAAAATACATGTTAGTATGAGTTTCTTGTTAGCAGCTGCTCAGTGCATTTCCTACAGCTGTTGGGATATTAGTAATAGGCAGATGCTCCAGTCAGAATATTCCTGTTGGCCAGTGTTCCAGCCACAGTGCCCTGCACTGGCACCTCTGGGGGTAACCAGGGAAAAATTGAGAAAGATGGCTAGGAAGATGCTGCAGGACCCAATACAAACGACCCAACAGCCAAAACTCTGTTTTAAAAGAATGTCAGACTCCTACCCTCACACACAGAAATAAACTTAGGCAATCAAAACTGCTGGAAATACCGGGCTTTCAGACACCAGGTTCAACCTAGGCAGCCCAAATGACACTCAGATGCTTGATCATCATCAAGAGACAGCTTGGATGGTTAGGAGAACGAGAGAAGTGGAACCTCTAGGTACCCTTGAGCCATTTAAAAATCTTGGTACATCAGCAGGAACCAGAGAAGTTCTCCTGACTCTGGCACAAGATACGTATTGAGTATATCTGGCTTTGTTTTTTTAAGGAACAGATAACAGAACGCATTTGGAGTTAATTTATGGCAAATATTATAGTAAAAAAAAATAAAAGTGGACAACAGTAAACAACAATTTTTCACTATGTCTTTTTTTTGTTAGGAAGATACAATTTTCAGGGATTCAAGTGTTCAGGGACGATGTGCTTATCACATCCAAGCCCAAGAGGAGGACAGTCACATGCATCCACTGACTTGATACAAAGCCAAAGCTGAGCCAGTGGAATGGAAAAGCTAAATAAGTAGATCATGCCTCTAACAGACTAGACTTCAGCTAGGAAGCATTACTTCTTTTAAATAAACCTCACAAAATAAAAAGAAAAGAAGAAAAATTAAAATTAAACCACTGTCAACAGCACTGCTACCCACAGAGCTCACTGCAAAACACTTAGGCACAAAGACCATCACTAAAATGATGGACCCCATATCATGGGGAATAGATGCTCAGGTTTTGTATATTGTTCTCCCTGGCAAAATAATGCACACTGGAGGAATGTTACCCTAAGTGTTAATATTATGGCTATTAGCAACATGTCTGTAGTTGCCCCCTACGACCTTAATTATGTAAGTAAAACAAGTGCCATAAGTTAAATGCTTATCTCTCTTTAAACAAACTACAGCACTGAATTTTGAAAGGAGATTCAAAAACTTCAGAGATACAGTCCTTTTTCATTAGCCACCCCAAATTGTGCTGCTCTCAGTTCCCATTACTGGAATACATTCAATGCTGCATCTCAAAATTTTTAAGGGAGCTACAAAAGTAAGTTTTGCTGTATTTATGTATGTTCTCCATATTTTAACACTCCTAAACATATTGTGTAAGAAGTTGGATTATGGGAATATTAGATCATTACATATTCAGCCACAAAAAGTCATACAGTGGTAGTGATACATTACCTTTAAATAAATATTTTTTAATTTACAATAAACAAACAGTTCTTTGGTCAAACCAGGGCTACACAAAAATGATGTTTACTGTTTTGATTTGACTTATTTTACAGAGCTTGAAATCTTCAGCCATGAAAAATTAAAGAACAATTGCTTACAGCTGTTTTTCAGCACTTATTGGAAAGATTATCAATACTAACAATTCAAGAAAAGATAACAAGAAAAAAACAACAACAAAAAGTAAAGGATGGCAAGCTTATGCTTAACATGAATCTGTCTTTTCTTACTTGTGTAAGAAAAAAAAAAAGCCTCTAATAAGCTTAGTTTCCATACTACAGATATTAATTAGAAAGGAGTCTGAAAGTAACCACACATGCTGTTGATTGATCATAGTAGGCGTGTGATATTTTCTTGCAACCTTTGTTTTAATTTGAACACCACAAAATCAGCTTTTATACCTGAATTACTTTCAGAAGTGATAAGCTAAATCATGACCCTCATCCTCAAGTCTTCCTCAAAAGGAAGCTTACTTGAGATGCACAGGCTGCCCATGCAAATATTAGTCCCCACTTGAGACAGCTGTGTGCCACACACACACTCTCCAAGTGACCTCTCAGCCTGATGTCCTGAGCTAAGAACTGCATTAAAATCATTTCATAGACACATGATACTTGGTCCCAGTCACCTGGGACACAGAAGCACTACTTGATACTTTTTGTGTCATATATCAGCTAATATTTTGTTGAAGAAATAAAGTTACTGCTGCTTTTCTACTCATAAAACATTAAAAGTCTTTCCTAAGGAGTTAATTTAAAACAGTAGTCACGGCTATCCGCAGTAGGGAAGCTTTCACAGAGGTCCATTTGTCCTGTCTGCGATCTATGACAAGAATAAATCCAATCCCAGCATCTCGCAAACTAAGTTTGGAGGAAGAAAGAAGAAGAGAAAGTTTATTTAAAAAATACAAATGAAACTCCTCTGGTTTTCTCACTCAAAAAAGCAGTTGAAAACTAGTTTAAAAAACAAAAACAGTAGCTTGACCTTTTTCCACAGAACCTTCATCTAAGCATCTTGGATAAAGATATACCAAACAGGTATACCATACACCATTGGAAAGATGCAGCAGTCCCAAATATGTTCTCAAACCATATTCAAATCACAAATTCTTCTTTTTTCAGGGAAGAGTTTTTATATTTCTTGTACAGAGACTATTCGAGTGGAAAATAAACCCCTTCGACTCTCCAGGATTTTTTGGTGCTGATATAATCCCTCCTTCATACTGCTTCCAGTATAATTTCAGGATCAAAACAAAGTTGTTTTTCCTTTTCCATCTGCTTTTAACCTGCTGTTTGAATTGCCTTCCTCCTCACTGATATTTAAAACTCTTTAAAAATGCAGGTCCTTCAGATCATTCCCCGATACTGCTCTGCGCATCTGAAATTCTCACATGCCTCCAGGTTGCCAATTTGTTCCCAGGTGCCTTTTCCCATTCGGCGTAACACAGAATCCCTGCGACATTTAATCCCTTCCAGCCGTAGGTGAGAAAAAACGAGATGAGATGCTCTTCTCCGGAACGGAAACATCTGTGAGAGAGCTCCCGCTCAAATCCTTGCGCACGGGTCACCTTCCTTTTGTTTTGGTTTGGTGTTTTTTTGTTTTATTATTCTGCCTGTGCTATTAAGTCCCAATCAAGGGATCTGGCTCCTGTTTTGTAATTCGCCTTCTAAGCCAATTGTGCGATGCCAGCAGCAGCCCTTGCCAGCCAATCGCAATCAAAATGAAAACGACAGGCAAATACAAGGCAGACGGACTCAGATTTGTTTTGGTTTTTTTTTTTTTTTTTTAATTTTTCTTTTCCCTCCTATATTTGGTCATTTTTAATGTATGTGCTGTATTTTTAGTCCAGATAATCATTTACTGCAAGGCCTACTGTCTGCACTGGGTGACATTTAAAAATATTGTGCATCGATTTATCTTCATACATTAAAAGACAATTAAGAAAAAGCAACACAACAGAATGTCTGGATCCCTTTTTCAAGATTGCTGAATCAGGAAAACACCAGCTTTGCTTTGTAAGATTAAGGTGGCAGCACAATAATAAGAGGATGTTGAGGAGGATAAAGAACACAGGTACCCATTCATGTCATCTTAAGCTATTCTTCAAAATTACAAATTTCAACATGACTCACAGTCTATCCCCTCTGTTTTACCAACTGTAATGTCTCTCAGCTTTGCAGGCTGAATATTTAGGAGGAAATACGAACAATTGTGAAAAACGCAAAGGAATGTTTACTTACCTTCAAAGGAAGCTAAGCAGTCATTTTAACATGTGAGAATATTAGAAATGACCCCCTCACTGCCCACATTCAGCATGTGTCACTTCACTTGCCTCTGGGTAAGGACAACACTGATAAACAACATCTGAGTACTTGCCTTGTAAGCCTGGATAACCCTTGCAGACAAACAGGGCTTTATATCAGCAATATGTTCCCCAATTTCTACAACTTATTAGTGTCCCCAGTTCCATGTCTGTCTGCATTTGAAGTGCAAGAGCAGAGATATAGATTGATTTCAGTATATTCCTGTTCCCCATTTAAAGTTCTCACCATTTTACCCTTTAGTCACCGAGCAAAGTAAAATGCTAATAACATCCATGTTCCCTGATAATCGAGTAGCAAAACAAACTTCTTGGGTCTCACAGCCCACTGTGCATAAATGGAGTCCAAAAGGTGCTGCAACTATTCCTGCAAGAGTTCATGTGGGTTTTGAAAGGTTTCAAGACTCTTAAAGACCTAATTCCCCTGCTCAGTAGCAGTACTCAAGAGTCCTGAAATTTATGCTGACTTCCTCAGTGGAAGCACAATCTCAGACCCCACAGAGTACCTAAATGTAATTTCTGATATTTCTGACAAACTATTGACATTTCTGCCTAACAGGAACTGAATTCAAGCCTCTGACAGAGCATCAGATTTCTCTCCAGGAGCACAGGGAAAGACAGGCTCAACTGGGATCCCAGAGAAGATCTAGATGGCAGCTCCACACAGATAAACATTGCTCCTCAACACCTGGCAATAAGCAGAACTTAGTATCATTCTCCTAGAAAAAGAGACAAAGCTTACTTAAGTGGAAATGTTGACAAAGGAAAGCACATCTCTGCAATAGCCCAAAAGACATCTTTAGCCAACCTTCTTTTTCCACTGGATCAAATTGATGGATCAAATACACGCAGGGTGGTTGCATGATCCAGAATGTGGCCCCTTCCAGGCTCAGACATAAAAGCCAGGATTCCCCACTGCTGACTAGAAGAGACCCAGAGACGAAGTCTTGAGCATCTGACTTCAAACTGGTAACATTCCGTTAACATAGATTGTTTAAAAAAAAAATTAAATGCTTTGTTTTGAACCGATCATAGTGGGAAAGCTATTTGTTATCTTGACAACAATGTCTTGTTGCAAAGGGCTGGCTATTGAGTCTGGGATCCAGCTCCAGAAAGTCGTAGGCAGGAAGCAACAAGCCCAATTAAGACATTGTGTACAACAAAGTTGAGAACATTATGAAGACAACGAAGTCACGTATTCACGAAAAGTAAATATTGGAAACAGGTCTGTGTGCCAGTGCACCCTTGCTCTACTGGCCTCTCTTTGCTGCCACATGTACCTACATATGTAGTTATAACCCAGTTCCCAAGACACCAACACCCCCCCTCCATAGCAGATACTTGATTTTACTTTGGCTCCTGATTTAACTGTGAGCGCCAGCTGACCCTCTTTCCCCCAGCCATATTTATTACATTCTATCCAAATACTGATTTTATCTCCACCATTCCCCATCCCATTTGCTTTAGAGTAAAACATTTTGGCTTCTACTCTCTCAGCAGAACCATGCTGATAGACATGGCCTGTCCTACTCATCAAGTTTTACCCTGTCTTGCTCCATTTGCACTGTACTCATCAGCTTAGCCCAGGTCTTCTCACACTTCTCTATCACCCTTCAATAAACTTGGCACCACCACCTACATTTGTCTCTTCCACTCATCCAGTCAACCATCCTCATTCCTTGCTGCCTAGTTCCAAGAACGGCTCAAAAGGTCTTGGAGCTTTATTTTATTATATTTTTTACTGTAAGGACAAATGACCAAATTGGTTCACATCCCATCTCTTCCTGAATACCACGCTCCCCTTATCCTCCAACTGGAGTCTCCCTTACCCTATATCCCATTCAATCTTTCGGTATCTTTCCTTGGGAGAACAGTACCCTTGGCTGTGGTCCCGCCTGCACTATCTGCCTGTCAACAAGCAGCACTTACACTCCATGAGACAGCCTTCCTGTCTCAGCCCTGGTAGCAGACCTGGCTCTTGGGCAGCTCTGCAACCATGAAGAAGCCCCTGCTCAACTGTAGGATAAAAAGGGACATTTTTTACAACAGATTCAAGTAGCTGCTGAGCATCAGTGCCCAGGGATTTAGGCAGATTTTTCTCAAATTATTTCCTTGACACAAAGGCCATCATTCTTCTAAGTGTCAAGACCGAGTCCTTGACCAACTAGAGAATACTTGAGGAGACACTTGAACTTCTCACACAAAAGGCTGTTGCAACGTTTGAAAAGCACAGTGGGTTTGTTTCCTGGCTTCTTGGGAACAACTCAGGTTTTTTGGCCAAACTTTAAACCAAAAGCTCAGGTGAGGCCTCGCAAGGAACAGCAAGGAAATTTGGCAGAGTTGCAAGTGACTGAAAATCAATCCTTACAGTGAGAAATGGCAGAGAGAATGGTAGAAGAAGCACCTGCTTATTAAGGGCTCCTTGACACTTCCCGTACAACCTCTGTTTTCTTTAATACATAAACTTGTATCCGGTGTACTTTCTGAAACATAATTTATATAAGCTTGTAATTCAAATTTAGTATTTCCTTCCTTTGTTTCCCTCCTAACACACACCAAAAAACCTCCAACGTGATGAGATAAGCTCTGTTCTTCTGTTTATTCACCATCACAAAGAACAGAATGTTTTTAGAAATCCAGAGAAACTATCCTTGCTTTGCAGGAAATATGGCTGGCAAACTCACAAATGCCAGGTCAGAAAAGTAGAAAGCAGGGGAAAGGGAGCAGAGGCTACAGAAGACAAGAGAAAATGCAGTAAAGGGTTGACTTTCTACTAGGTCCCCTCCCTCTGTCTTGGGGAGCAAGTGTAATGCCATTTGGAGAAGGTGAGAGTGAGGTTGAAGTACCTGCCCAACAAGCAGTCACTTTTCCAGAGAGGATACAGCAGGAACTGAATTTTTCACTTAGTGACTCCTCAGCTTTAGATTATGGGGACATCTCCCTCTCATTTGCAAGACTTATGAGCTCATGCACCTGGGGGAAAGGGTGGGAAAGCTTATAAGTACATAGGACTGCAGAAAGAAACTTCTCTCTGGGGTGCATGGAAGCAATTACATAGTCATCATCTGAAAGATCCTTGGTTTTCTCCAAGGTATGGGTGGTAACAACTGCTACACAAGTTCCTATTACTTCTATACTGCTTTATGGAAACTGCTTGTATACATTGCTCTCCACTACAAATAAAAGAACACAAATCTTCAGGTTCATCACAGAGACCTGATAGTATGAAACTTACACATGGTTGAAATCCTGTGGAGCATTTTAGGGTAAATAATTCCAGTTCAATAGAAGTGAATCTCAGTCTTAAAGCTTTATTATTAAACAGTTGGCTTATATTACACTCAGGATTGTTCCATACCTTGACTACATCTGCCTGTCCACACAAACCAACTAGATATTCCTGCTCTCAATGGCTACACAGCTATTTTGATAGTAGAACTTCAGTAATATTCAGTAAAGAACTACTGCACTGATCAGGGCACCAAGGCAATGTCTGCAGCAATCTGCATTATAAGCAGCTGAAGCTGTCTTTAGAACCCTGGTACCACCCATTCTTAAAGCTTACTCACCCTCTGTAGCTCACCACTAACCACCAGTGATAGGTGCATGCTGCCTGAAGAGATGCAAGGCCTCAAGACAAATTTGCTCACAAATCCTGATCTTTTTTGGCATGCAGCACATAGGCCTACGTGGGAAGTACCATGGAATTGGCCTATCCACCCATTATTGGCCACACTACTGTATCACAAAAGGGCTAACATACAAGACTTGGCGACAGGTCATCTTAGGAATGGTATTGCCCATGCTGTCCGTACAGCAGTTAGGTTTATGCTCGGGCATGCATGTGGATCAGCTCTTAAAAAAAATAAAATTAAAGCTCAAAGGTAGAATTGTATCCAGTGCAGAAAAGACAAGCTAGAGCTCAAATAGGTTCAGCATATACAAGGAGACAGTCCAGTAGCACGGGCACAGGGGTAACAAACACTTTGGACAGCAAGAATTCCCATCGTGCCCCCAAGGATAAAAATGATTCCAGTAGCTACCACTCTTTGAAGCCAGAAGTTATCCTATAATCATTCATCAGAAAAAAAGCTAGGGTAATCATGAACAGCATTCTCTGTTACTTTGCTGAGGAACATTCCATTGGAAACCAGGCACTAACTAGAGAGGCTATTGTTTCCCATGAGAAACTTTGCACCCTACATTTTCAGAGGCATTTCAACTGATTGAACCCGAGCCACTTCAAACTACTTCTCCATCTCCCCCATTGCTGGGAATGACTCCTCGGGGGGCGAGGGGGAGACATGAACTCTTTCTTAATCATAAGTGTTTCACACATTAAAAATAATAATAATAAAAAAATGAAACCACTAATGCCCTGGCAATGAATGAAAGCAGAAGAGACCCATCCCCTTCATGGCCTTTATATGCTTGACAAACCAAACAATATGGTGAAGAATGTGGTACTAACAAATCAGGATAGAAATTCTAGTACAGTACCTACAAAAGAAAGTAATTTAGCTAAATCCTATGGTGACATTTCACATTACGAGCTTTATTCTGGTTTCCCAGCAAGCAAACGGCCAGGAACAATTCACCTGTCATAGCCTTGCCCCACATCTCCCTCCCTTGTGCCCCTACTGTAGGATAACCAAGATTTCTTCCATTTGCTCACTACGTAAGTCCCAGAGGATGCAGTTTTTCCTAGAGCAGAAATCTTTAATTGTTTATGAAATTTGACAAAGAAAAATAAAAAATTAAACTGAAAATAAACAAAATCATCTATCCAGGCACTAAACAGTAATTAGACCTACAGCAGTTTAAATTTTCTTACAATTCTTGATTGCTTGTTATCATAAAGTGAACTTTGTTTCGAAATTGGCCAGTTTATGCACCCAATTCCCAAACAAATCCACTATCTGGGTATTTTATAAAAAAAACCCAAAACCAAAAATAATTCATTTCACATTCCTTTTATTTTAAAAGGTGTTCTACTAAATTTTAAAACTATTTTTTGTGCATGATTGGTCTTCTGATTGGTATTTTTATTTTACAACAGCTTCTTCCTCACTGTCTAAAGTGAGATTAAGATTAAGGACTTCTTACCACTGGAAACCACAGTCTCTAAGAAGGAAGTGGTCTTGTGCTTTCTTGAGTATACGATGGAAATAAGAGGATATAACACACTCCACAAAGCTCCAGTTTGAAAGCTTTAGTTATCACAAGGTTTTATAGCCCATAATACCCAGCCTCACAGTAGATTGGTCAAATCAATTTTGAGATAGCAGGAACTGGAAATGAACTATAAATTAGTCATTATTTGATCTCTATATTGGACTATGAACTTACCAGTTTCAATTACTAAGTGAGTCTGTAGATTTCTAACACAATCTCTAAGCTGCATACTGCTTTGTAATGCTGCTGCTATTTCGGACCTTCTGTGCTTTCTAGAAACCTGCACTTAAATTAGTATTTAAAAGCATTAAGCTCCGGCAGGGGGATTGGACTAGATGATCTTTCAAGGTCCCTTCCAATCCCTGATATTCTGTGATTAAAGTTAAGAAGAGGTTGGAAAACAAACAAACAAAAAGTTATAATCCTCTATATCTCCAATGTTACAAATTATATTCCAAATTTGCAATGTAAACGTACAAATCATAAATTGATTACACACCTCAGACAAGTTGGAAGTGTTCTGAAAGCTGCACAGCAATGCCTTCCCACCAACTACTCTTGGTCTAAATTAGCAAACTTTAAAATTTATTTTTTTTTTTTTTATGACAGAAAATTTGAGGTTTGCATGGGAATTGAGATATCAATGGCAAAAGCGTGCCAAGAAAATGAATAGAATTAAAACATATTCCCGAAAGACGGCTGTATATACAATTGCATGTTCCTGTCATGACATTTAATTGGTTAGACAGAAAACAGCAGTTTGGTGCCAAGTTCTACCACAGTGTGTATGTATGACCACAGTAAAAAGAACATTGCACACATCTGAGAACAGATTTGTTCCTAACAAGAGCAACATTGATGAAGATAACATTTACAACGACCCAGATGAAGCCGTTTGGCTACGTGGCAGACCTCCTGAGCCCCTAAGGAAAACTAGCATGACATTTCGGTTCCCAGTCAAACTGTGGGCCTGATATCTCAATATGGATTCCTGCAAGAATCCCTTTCAGTGAATACTTTTCACTTTCAGTTGAGGTGTGTTCGTATTCTAGTAAAATTTATAAAGGAAAAAAAAAACCAAACCAAAACCAACAACCCAGAAATTATGTGTGCTCCATTTCTGGCACATGGTTCTGTGTACAGGCCAAAAATGGGAATACAATGATTAACAACTTCTGCGTAATTTCAGATGGAATTAGTAATATAGTTTTGTATTTAATTTTTATAAAGTACATCTCTTGAGCTAAAAGCATGGAAGAAGTCAGCTAGTACAGGAAGTGAAGCTGGGAGGACATGCCCATTGCTTCTGATCTCTCTGACCACCCCCAGAGCATGGACCCAAGGAACAGGGCCCACCTCAAGCTTCCTGAGGTGCTGAATTTAAAGCCGGTGCTTGGTGGTGCAGAAATCACTGCACCCCACCTATCTCCCCGTAACCAAATCTCTGGAACAAGAGACATAACTTGGCATCTACCCCTTACCATGAGGGCCCTGCACTGTATGCCTTCAACAAAAGGCTATTTACCTAGAATAATTTGCTATATTTGATTATAGTCATGGTCAGCTCAATGAACTTCAACTGCAGAAGGAAAAACCTAATCAACTCAAACTGAGGCTGACCGTTGTTTATAAAGTAATATAGGAAAGAGAATGAATTCCAGCAGAAGAAATTTAAAATGAGACAGAAATGCTGCTATACAAGTGCAGCCTCTAGTGGTCTGTCCAAAATCACTGAATACCAAGTAAAAATTACTATATATAAAGCTCCTGACAGTAACAGCTGCATTTTACCCAACACAGCTGATGTTGTGACACTCCACAGCAGAAGCATAACCTGTAAGCAAGGAGGCACCATTTCCTATTGATTCTTATGTTTGAAAATCTGATTTTGAAGATAAAAACTGCCCCTCCACCACCAAAAACACCCCACCAAGCCCCAACTAAATCACTTTCAATCAACCAAGCGCATACTATTCTATGATCTTTTCCATTCCACAGTGGAATTCTGTGAATAGATGATTTTAAAATGCACATTCAAACCACATCATTTGTACCTTTTACTTTCGTTTTGATAGTTATTACCTTCCCCTCAGAGAAACCAATGAAACTGCACAGGAAATGAAGATCAGAGCCTTTCTGTTGGAGCTGAACCTGTTAAAGTTTCATCCTTAGACCAGGCTCAGATAAGAGATTTGATGCATTTCCCTCCACTAGGCTTTTTTTTTTTTTTGTCCCCTTTCTTCTCCACATTTCACTCATCCTAAATCTTATTCAGTGTAAGACTGATGGAAACCTTATCGCTCCCCTTTCCTATTATGCTTACTTTTGGTCTCAGCTGTTATTAGTTCATGCCCCTGGTGTATCTGAAAACACACTGTATTTTCTCAGCATTGAGGAATCATCAGATACACAATATTACATTTTAGGATCTCACAGCAAGCAGGCAACGAAGAATTTAGATGAATGTTGGGCTGTGAGGTGACATAAATAAAAACCTTGATAGGCAAGCGGTTACAATTTGCTCATGAGGCAGAAGAGACAAGCAGAATCATACAGTCTGGAAGAGCAACACCATGAAAATGCATTTCAAAGCTCTATAAGCATATACATGATGTTGTGTCAATGACAGGAGATCTTAAAGGCCAGATAAGTAGGAGACAAAATAATGAAAGCAACTTCAAAGTGTTTTGTTTAAGGAGCTAATAATTCAGAACTTCAGAAGTCTCATCTAAACTTCACTATGATTGTAGCCACGCGCGGTTACATGCAGCCCTGTCCCTGATCTGAGAATCTTTTGGTCACTGCAGGACAGCAACAGCTCCCTGCATCTGCCTGCAAAGTAAGAACCTGCAAGGAAAATGGGCTACTATCAGAGATGTACTGTTGATGAGGCGAGTGACAACTGACTGGCAACCAGGAGACCTGCTCTCAAGCCTTGGCCCCAAAGGCGATCAAAAGTCCCGCATAGCAGGACTGCACAGTCCCTTGAAATTGAGAGATCCAAATCCAAACATGTTTACTTGAGGCATTTCTGTCTCCAGCACTGCTTGTGTTTCTCAGCCAAATAAGCAGCACTGGTACACACCTTACTGAGAAGCGTTTATGCCAATTGATGTAATATACCCGGTCACATTTTTTCTCCCTTCCCCACTCATCTCCAGAGATATAGGCATTAGTATCTTTCCTGATTGGTCCCTATAGCTCCTCTTTGTCTCCTATGCAACTCTAGAGCCTCAAATCAGCCTCTCTCCCACTTTCAAGTCAATTCCTCCTTAAAATAAACAAAACTAATTGGAGTACAGTAATGCTGGCTATATTCCATCATATATGCTGACATTCTTTCTGCTCCAAAAAGCTTATGCAGTTAGGGGGAAGCTGAGATAATGTAGCCAATGTTAAAAATAAGATCTAAAGTGTCCAGGCACCATCATCTGCTTGGGCCTGGACATCTGCTTGTACCACATGCACTGATTTTTCTTTCTGTGGTATCCATCCATCAGCCTTCTCTCGTGGTACCTTAGTAAGCCTTACCCCAGCAAGGAACCCCACAGATTAAAATCAGAATGGCTTTGATGTGTTTCTGCAGGTAATGGAAATAATCACTAAAAGACAAAGTAATTGTGTAACAGATCATTTTTTTAGTGTGTGAAATTAATTAAAATAGGTTTTTTTAATACAGAGTTTTAATTTTCTAAATGGAAAAAAAAAAAACAGTGTAATTTGTTCAGGTCACTCAGACCTTTTAGAGGACTGTTTGTAGAAAGACAACAACCATGAGGACTCATTTAGACTTAAATACAGATGGCTGAAGTAGGCCATGTTATCCTTGAGGGTCAATTGAGGATAAATAGGTCAATAAAGGCAAAAGGGCTCCTTAACATTGGTTAAGCTTGAGTAAATATGAGCAACAGAAAGGCTGTACGATCCATCCTCTCTTTAGATCTATTAACTCAGATTCCACCAAAAGCATTTTTATACCTATTTAGATCTATGATATTAAAATTGCACATATTTCCAGTAGACACCTAATGCCACTGCATGATGTATTGACGCGACCTTACCTGAAATGGTGCACGTTGTGTTTTAGAAAGGTGAGTTTATACTTCAATTGGACATTAAAAACTCTGAACTTAATCCAGTCTTAATGAAAGCTCCCGTGTGAGGTCCAGCATTTTAGTAATTAACTTTCACAATTTTACAGTCCCCAATTTACCTCATCTCCTTAGCAGATTAAAATTTACCACTGGACAGTGTGTGTCATGCATACAGAGCCTATTTACTATTCAAACCCTGAAAGCTTTGACAGGGTAAGTGGGATTTAAAGACTAGAATGGCTTTGCCTGTACAGGGCTGAAGTTTAAAGCCCCTGAAGTTTAAGACATTCACCAGTTGGACATCAAAACAAGTGTAGATTGTTCCAAACCCAGTAAAAATTCAGACTTTAAGTAACATGTTCAGCTTTGGCCTAATCTTGTCAAACTAAGTATCTGACACAAAAGCTTCACACTACCACGTAACTTTAAGATGCTATGCTCTTACTTCAAACATAAGCCTTTACGTTTCCATTCTGCTTACAGGAACATATGGCTTTTACAACTGTTTGGCAGCTGTGCTCTGAGAAAGGAAGGGCACACACAGCATGACAGATTTTGCTGGAAGTCCTGGGATGTTCTCACTGATGAATTTGAGGGGCTGCCAAGGTAACAGCAGGGTTCGGGTTCCACATCTTCAGACTGGATTGTAATCCAACAAAGAGGAGAGCATGGAAACGAAGCACAGCTGACAGGAATAAACTCTGAGGCTGCAAAGCTGTTGCTCAGCATGTCAGTGCAAGCTGTCAGGGTGTCTGTTTTTTTGGCACTCCTTACCCGTTGTGTGGTTACGTTCATCCCTGGCACTCTATAAAACAAAAAAGTGGTTAACTCTTAGCTAGGGGTGGGGCTCTTGTTTAGTTTGCAGATAAATGAGGAAACCTTGTGGTTACCCTTCCACACTGGGTCTTCACAAGGTGAGCCCTAGACTCTGAGGGATTTACCAGGTCCAACCACAGTGTAACTCCAACACAGCTGCTCTCACTTCCAGAGCACAGTGGTGGATCTATGCTGAGGAGACTGGCCAGACGCAACCTCTGTGCTCTCCAGCACCCCTCGTGCTGAGAAGGTTTGTGAGCTCCAGCAACACCCACAGCATGCTGTGATGTGTTCTTCTGGCCACTTCCTAAATCCACCCTGTTATGCTTGGTCGTGCCCATGCTAGTGAAGTCTTCTTGGATCTGAACACCTTGGAAGGCTTAGCACAGACATGTCTTTTTCAGGTTTCCAGTGTTACCCCAAACAATGGGAATCTGGTGCCATTAAAGAAGGATCTACCTGCAACTTAGCAAACCCTAAACAACTGAGCTTTCAAACTGTCAGGCATCGACACTTTCAGAGGTCATATTGTTCTGTTGCATTACTTGGACAGGATGGCTCCCTAGTTTTCAACACCAGACGGTAGGCACAAACAACAGGATTTCTTAGAAGTCCACATGGTGTTCAAGCATTTGTAAACCATTGGGATCTGAAAGAAGGGGACGTTCTCTCGGGCAGGAAACTGACAGGGACGGCTTTCAAAACAGGAAACTGCTGAACACGACAAGTTAACCTGAGATACACTCAAGATCATACAGTAGGACAGAAAGGCATTATAAAGAGAGGCTGTACAAGGCTCTTTCTGAAGAGAGTAAATAAGTAAAAAGGCCTGTGTACTGTATTTAATCAGCAGTATCAGGACTCAGACCAACCATCAAAGCCTGTTCTGAATTTTCTGACCTACACTGTTTCTTATTTCTCTTGAAAGGAACTGGGTATTTAAGACTAAATGTTACATATTTAAAATAGTAATTTTCCAATCTCTTGTGACCACAAGAATTTTAGCTTGCTTTCTTTGTTCAAAGGTCAACCTACATGAGCAACAAAGAAAGGCATTAAAACTACAAAACTATATCCTTTTGTTCTCTCATACAGCATACAGTTTTCTGATTGCAGTCAAAGCTGCTTAATTAAGCAGAAGCAAAACCATATGTTGAAAAATCCAGTCTTTTTTTTTTTTACCACTGCAATTATCTATTAATTTCTTTTGGACCAAGATCTCATGCTACATCCCACATTTGGTAAATTCATATTCCAAGAGTGTGTACACATTTAAGTTAATGAAATATGTTTAGTGACAGCTGTGATGGATACAAGTAAGTATGAATAACACTTGCCTTCAGGCTACATCACAAATCTTAAAAGTCTATTTACTAGGATAAATAGAAAGAGGAAAAAATACTTTCAAAACAGAGGGGGGAAAAAAGAAGAGAATACTGAATGCCCTGAGATTACTTCTTAAGACTACAGCTGGCAACTATTTCAGAAGCATACTGCAAATTTGAATGCAATATTTTTTCCTCCAGATTTTGTATACGTGGGATGCAAAAGGTAGATCCTACAGGTGCCTCTCTCACGTTGCAGTAAAACTGATGGACACTGTGTATGGAAGCTGTCAGTTTTTGCCTCAGCTAAGAGATGAGACAACCTTGGTCTGCATGAAGGCCTTTTCCTACCCAGCTCAGTAGCAATCTCCAAAGGGCTCACTAAGTGCAGTATTAGGAGACATTTTTCTCCACAAAAGGGAAATCAGACTAGCTACATGGACATTATAAAATGTCCTCAAAGCGTCTCAGATGCAAGACTTGATTCATTGCCCTCTGCTGAAATACAGTTGAGTTTAAAGAACTCACCTCTTCTATTCATCATCTACATCAAAAAGAACTATTAATTCACGCAGATCAATACTTACATGTAAAGCATTTGTACCGATTCAACATTTTAGTTAAAACAATCTTCCTAGAAAGTGTTGTCTTTAGTACATTACATATTGCCATGAATTATTCTTCTTTCATCTTGGGTACTATACGTATAAAATAAAAAAACCCCAAACACTTGACCTAGAAAAATCTTTCCATCCCCACCTTTTTAATAAAACTTTATCTTACACTTTAATAATAATAAAATACTAGCTGCCAACAGGAAAGCTCTGCTTCAGAAGTATTACATGTATACTTTTACAACATACACCTCATTATTGAAACAGCAGTTATAAAAGGATGAGCTGTAATCTTCCATTAACTATAGTACTCATCCTTAATCCATCATTTTTCCCCGATACAGCAACAAACTTGAAGCACACAAGGTACACAACTGCTGTCATACACTATGTTAATAACCTGTACTGAATAATGATTTTATTACAAACTATACTTTAGACATTGTGTTCTATCCAGCTGTAGGTAAAACACGAATTTACTGTGCAACATTAACACTCACCTGAAGAAGACTGTTCAGCTCTGCTTAATTACATGCAGGGCTAACTGAGTATCTTAAATTGAGATGAGGTATTCCCTTTCTACTGTCTCCTTTAACATCATCATGTATCGGGCATTTACACATCTACACACATGCCAATAGTTCTGCCATTTGCATCTGTGGCCATCTAAGTTGGTAACAGGCAAATTGCATAGTTCCATTCCTAAATGCCCCATGAGACAATTAACTCTTCATCATTAAAGTTCATCATGAAAGAGACATGGGACAGTTTACATAAAAAGCTTGTGATGCCTAGTGTTTAGATAGTATAGAGGAGAAACACAGTAAGAGGGGACAAGGTCATGCTTGCCTAGAAAAGTACAGGGAATAATAAAGGTAGGTTAAGAGGTTTCAGTTTTTCCTCCTACAAAGTCCTAGGATGGTCTTATTACCAAAACCATTTCTTTCACTTGGGAACAAATCTTGAAAACTTGATGCTCTTGCTAAGGTTTACTATACTAGTAAATATTTTATTGGGTGAACTCTACCACAGAGCATAGACAGGTTCTCTCTTATGAGAGTTTTAGTAGCTCCTCACTGTCATTCCCATGAAATATCATTTCCCTTAACATGTGACTGCTGGCAGTCAACAAGTTTTGAGTTATTGCTGCCAAACCCTTGCTGTGATCAGGAATCTTGTATGGGGCCAAGAAGCACAAGTAGCTCTCTGAGGAGCTCTTGTGGCTCCAGACATGCCCGTGCTCTACAGGGATTTTCACAGAAAAGTCCACTTCTCCCAGTTAGTCAGAATAGCCAAAAGAGACAACTTAAGTATTTCATAAACTAAATGACACTAAACTGGAGAGCGGTCTGTGCATAAAAGCTGCAGGCTGTATTTTTATCCTTTCTGTATTCCTTAGGCCTCTTTAATAAACATACTAAATAAATAAACTGACTCTGCTTCCCTCAAAAGTGGTTTCTGAAGTATCCAAAGCAGTTGTTGAAGTTTTAGCCCTTGAAAACTAGCTTAACAGCAAAAATCTTTTCATATGGCATTTGACAGCACTAGAAATATCATAATTCAAGGGAAAAAACTGCCCATCTTTGGCAAAACATATTTTACAAGGGCATGTATACTGATATCCAGCTAGGGGAATTTTTAGTGTGTTATTCCTATAGACCTGTACAAGGGCTCATAAACACAATTTTACTCAGGGAGCTCATAACACCCCTCAGTGAAGATGTCTTCAGCTTTGAGACTAGAGTAATCCTCAGGCACAAAAGGTCCCAGTTCTATCACTATATTAACACTGGTGCTTTTACAAGGTTGAAAATGAAATTCTATCACCTTAATACTTAACTATTGTGAATACAATGATATTTTAATACCTTACTTTTCACATCCAGCCAGCTGAGCTGTCTCCTTGGTTTATACAGAACAGTGATCTCTTTCTAAAGATCTAGAAATTAAAGAAACAAGAAAATCCAAAAGAACAGCCAGACTTAATGGCCATTTCTGCCTCAATATGCACTAAGTAGTTGTGGGAAGGTAGGGGAAAAACTGAAAAGTCTCCTGAAAATCTGCTCCCAGGCTTTTAATCAGCAAAAATGTGCTCCTGCCAAACTGATGCTCTGGGATGTGCTCAGTGGTCCCTCCCCTGCACCAGATGCTGTTTATTCTGATCAGTTTCTCACATAAACCCCACTCTGTGCAGAAGTTCAATGACCACCATGAAGCACACCACCAAAGACTTTCTAAAGGAGGAGCAGATGTGAATTTAGAACATCATTATTAGTAATAACAGTATTCAAGAAAGATACTATGAAGGGAGGCTTAGCATCACAGTTTAACCAACACAGTGACAGACAAAGAAAATTAAACTGGCTGTCAGCTTCACAACTCTGCTCCCTGACAAACTAGAGATTAACAAGTACAACCAGGAGAACATGCCACAATACTGTGCTGTGTAGAACCAGTATTCCCTTACAGGGAGTAGGTCCTACAAAAGCCCTTTGCAAGAACACTACTATTTCTCTTCATACAGGTACAGTAAACAAAAGCACACACACATGAAAGACATCAGCTACAAACAGTTCCAAATACCAGTTCAGCCATGCTGAGTTGCTCTAACTGCTGTCAGTGAAAAGAACATGAAACACAGCTTAAGATCAATGTTTAATCAATATTACACAGCCTGTGTTTCTGTGTGTTTTCAGTCTGGGACAGCCATATAGTCCAATTTGGGAAAGACATAAAGGAGATCCTTGATTCATACAATTATTCAGGTTTGAAGGGACATCAGGAGGCTTCTAGTCCAACTTTCTGCTCAAATCGTAGTCAACTCCAGATTCAGATCAGATTGTTCAGGGCTTTGTATGGTCAGTTCAAAAAACCTCCGTGGACAGAGTCTTCATAGTCTCTCTAAGCAGCATGTCTCAATGCTTCATTCAGTGACAATTTTCTTTTCCTAGGTCAGAACCTCTCTGTTCTTATTTATACCCTGGGCCTCTCCCTCCTTACCACCTACCTCCGTCAGGAGCATGCTGCTCCTTCCATCAGTGGCTTTTGTGTGCAGCTTTTCATCCTGCTCCTGTAGTCTCTCCTTGCACATCAGCTCCAGAGCCGGCCATTGTGGGAGCCCCGCTGGGCTCATGACAGCTTGTGGACCCTTATCCTGTGGTAGCTCAGAGCTGGGCCACACTGCAGGTGGGGTCTGGAGAGAGCTAGCCAGCGGATGGGGCTGCTGTCACCCACTCTAGGCCATACTCCTGTGCAGCCTCAGGGCCACCAGCTTTCACTGCTGCCAGGGCACCTTGTTGGCTCACATTTAGCTTGCTGTTCATCAGTACCCCCAGACCCTTTTCAGAAAAGCAGCCCCACAGCCAGCTAGTTCCTGAGCTGTACTCTCACAAGGGGTTAGTCTACCCAAATTGCAGGATTTGGCATTTGCCATTGCAAAACTTCATGAGGTTCCTGTCAGCCTCTATCTCCTACCCATCTGTTTTCCCATCTGTAGGTCCACATATTCCTTGTTTATTCCTGTATTGCTAAAGCAACTAAAGTATTTTGGGTTTTTTTTTTAGAGGCCTTAATGTCCCTTGCTCCTTGTCCCGCAGTTCCAGGTGCGCTTTGACTTTCTTGAAAAACTGTCCTTAAGTGTTTGGGCAACACTTCCATATTCTTCCTTTGTAGCCTGTCCCTGCTTTCACATCCTGTATGTCCTCTTTGTACTCCAGCTCAGCTGTTAAGTCCCCCATTCAACCAGGCCAGTCTCCTGTTATGTCTATTCATTTTCCAGGACACACCGTTCTTGGGCTTGGAAGATGCTATCCTTAAAAAATTTGCCAGCTTCCCTCAGCATGTTTAATCTTCAGAGTTGCTTTCCATTGACTCCCACCTACCAGTTCCCTAAATACACCCAAAGCCAGGTTTCTTGAAGTCTAAGGTCTATATTTTGCTACTTGCCTTCCTCACCTCCATCAGGATCTTGAGCCCTACTATTTCATTCCCTAACAGATCTTCAACAAAATCACAATTTTTATTAAGCAGCCCATTGATAAGAACCCCCCTCTAAGAAAGCCAGGATAAATTGCTGGGCCTGCTTCGCACCCTCAAAGTTCTGGAAATGCTGCAAAGACTACATTCAGCTGAGCCAAGGAAACAGAGTACAAGTGGTCAGGATAAAACACCATAAGTAACTATGGAGTAACCTCTCTCACTAAGTAACATCTGGAGTAGCATCATGGGCTTACTCCGCCAAGATTAACCATGTTCTCAGTAAAAGCACTGAACATTGCCCTCTTTAGATACAGCAACAAGAAGCAAGAGAACAACATGCAATCTACAGCCTTACATATCAGGAAGTAATTTGATGAAATATGGATAGCACTATGTAATTAATTTAACAACTACATTAGGCAGCTGTTATTAATCAGCACTCATTGACTCTGTACTATAAGCTGCATTTTCCTTTTCTGTAATTAAATACTGAACCTGACCTTTACACCATCACGTATGCGACTGAATATGGAAAAAAAAAATATTAAAAAAATCACTGCACAGACAAAGAAGCATTTTCTCTAAGCAGGTGCTCACCTTGGGATGCTTGTCAGGTAGGTCAGGACATTCTGGAACTCCTTCTCAGGGATCTCACTGAAAGCTGGATAGTCCGGAAAGGTGATAACAGGGCATCCATCTCCCCCTCTTCCACCTACAAAAGCAAAAGGCAGCAGGCATGTTTACATCCAAGTCCCTTCACCTTGCCTGAAGTTTCCCAGTAATGAAAGTATTGTGTTGCCTTTTTTATTTTGGTGCAGGACTCAGTGTGTGGACCCTCTCTATTCTGAACAGTCTAATGCCTTCTTCAGGACCTTAGGAAGTTTTATAGGAAGGAACTTGTTACACCACATTCCCTATCTTTTTTTCTGTACAAATGCTTTTGCTCAGGTGAACACGGTTTTGACGCCAGATGGCAGTGCATCTTTCTTTTGCTGAACGTCAACCGTATGTAAATATGACCCATTTGGAGAAAGAAAAGAACAGATTTAGACAAAAAAAAAAGTTCATTCCGAATTAAGCAGGTGAGTCAGCTTCTTGAACTGAACTCAACCTTCTAACTTGTTTGAACTTTGACACCACCCTCTACCCCTCTTTCAGCTCCCAGGACAGTCTACAAGAAGTGGCAGAACACTGAAAGAACTGGGGGAAGGCATTTTAAGTAAGATTTCTCGTTCAACTTCTTGGATTACCTACAAAAGGTAAAGCAGAACTGAACCCTTAGGCTGCAGGATGGCTGCTGATAAACTAGATATCATCTAGCTATTATCTGCATCTTTTTTTGGTGTTTGCACCAGTGGGTAGAAATCAAAAATGCAATGCTTTTTAAAGTGCTCCATATACATCTTTACATGCAAAATTAATTAATTTTTTAAGGACAATGTTAAAGTTATGTCTATTTGCTTTACCGTTCAAAGAGAGAAGAAAACCGGCCCAAAATGACTGTGGCAAATTAATAAGGCCTTTTTTCCAGCCCTGAAATCTGACAATTGTGCAGATTAACAACGCTGATCATTACAGCAACAGTGAGTTTTGAAAATTAGCGTGCTATTAGCCACTTCAATCCCTTTACATCTAACCTCACCAGAAGGAGAAATATTTGAGCTCAGATTCATCTGATGAAAGAAACCACCATTTCCCTCCAAAACCACATATAATTAGAAGAGTTCAAATAATATCCTTATGTTAATTTGTGGTGAAGCTCACTTCAAACTACTCGCTTACAGGCAATATAGTGCTACTACCGTGTGGCTCTTGAAATCAAACTGCATCAGAAAATAATGTGCTCTGTATGCACTTAAACAACAAAATGCAACTATTATGCAAATATCACAAGCTTCAAAACATAATGTTACAGTATTTGGATAAAGGTTAAGTCAATGGAGTTAAATTCAGCTATATAAGTGTTCACCAAATACAATTTAAGACCGATGAAGTGTATTATATGATTTTTTTTTGTTGTTCTACCAAGGCTATAAGGACCAAAGCATTTTCCTCCCTTGTTAAAAACCTTTTTTCAAGCATGATAATGATTATTTCTGCTGCTCACGAGGTGTTCTGCTCTCTCTAGGATATCTATTTTTAGGTACAATTATACATTATTTGCAGTATCCTGCTTGGTTACTTGCTTTGTTCTATTTAACTTCTATAAATAAGGCATATGAAACAAAAGAAGAACAATACACTTGCAGGACACATCCTAAAAGCAGAAGCCCGGACTATGACCTCCAGGAAGTTACCAGACCACCACCAATTGTTAAGGGCAAACAGAGTCACCCTGCTTTGACATTGCCTATTAATTTTCAGTTTCTAATACACTCATCCCTGGTTATCTTGGGTGGAGCAACTCTGTCCTGCCATGTGCTGTTAGAAGATCGTTGCTCACCAATTATCTTTATTTTCCAGTATTTTCCTGCCGAGACACTTAAGCACACATATACCTTCAAATACTGCTCAAGTGCTTTTCCTTATCAGGACCTCACTGCTGAAAGGAGTTTAGGGCAGAGTGACCTGAAGTGCTATACATAATAAATTCCATAAAATTTCAGCTTTACCATTCCTGGCCTATAAAAGTTGTTTTCCATATCACAGTTTTAAATATATGGCCACTCAGCAAAGCAGCTGCTACTTACAAAGGAGTGTTTGTCACTACAAGCTATGAAAAGTGCATGGGAAATATAACAAAAGAAAAATCCTATGTTTAAATTCTGGTTGCATTAAACTGTAATAAAAGTAGTAGGTGAATTCACTTTTGAAAAAGTGTTCTTTATTGCATAATGAACCTGATACAACAAGGAGCATTTTTTCTTGCTTCACTTCTGCAAAAATAGTAATTAATAAGTGGTGTAATTCTATTAATTAATAGGAGAGAGAAGTTTTACTTGCATAGCTTCACAAGCTGCATTTTGCCTAGGCTGATCAGCAGCAAGTATACTGGGTTAGAAATCAGATTGCAGTAACTAAATTTGTACCTGAATGCACTGGAGATCTTAGCCAAGGATTCGTTTTATTCCTTTCTTCTTTCCTTTACTACTTTGTTTTTATATATTTATTATAAAATCCTTACAGACTGCAGGTTTAGCACCACAGTTAAAAAACAGCCTACACCTATGCAAGAAAGAAAGTGCTAAGTAATACCTCTTCCTCTGTCAATACACAACATATACATTGATCATGTTACATTGGCAATAAAAGTCAAGTTGGTATTTTTAACTAACTGATGCAACATATGTAGTACAGAATCCACTCAAGTTCTCAAACACAGTTTTACAAACAGACTGGGCACCTGTGGATACTTCAAATGGAAGACTTTAACCAGTGAGGTATTTTCAGGTCAGGTCATTTCCACAGAGGAGAGCAAGAGCACAGCAAAGGAAATAAAGTTACAGAGAGTGAGGAGAAGCTTATTATTTAGATTGATGGTAATTTAAAGGGCCAAGGATACAAACATTTTGAAAGCTAGTACCAATGCTAAACTTTTTCAATTGCAGGAAAAAGAACTATGAATCAATAGGCAAAAATCCAAGTAGTGTGAATCCATATTTGTATTTCCTTTAATGGAAATGCTTTGCTTGAAGTTGGTCAATGCATAAAGAGCTATTCAAAGGAAAGTGAGTTGAAGTAATTACTACTTATGGGGGACCAAGAGTCTCATTTGCACATCACATAGCCTGTATGATTTAAGATGCATATAAACCTGTCTGTACACTCTTCATCTACATTTATTTTAACATGCCTGCATGCAGTGATGGCAGATAGTTGCAAAGTTGGGTATGAAAGTCACACAGCAACTTTCCAATTAAGGAAAGAGAAAAGACAATACATGGGAAAGAAAATATATAGTGTGAATGAAAAAGACTGTAAAGAATACATTTTCCAGAGACTTTTAAATGGATCTTCCAATGTCTTTCACAGGGAATTTAAAAAATCCATAATACCCTTTGCAATGAAGAAAAAGTGATTGCATAAATACTAAAGAAAGAAAAAAGTAAGCCAGATGAAATTGAGCCACATAGAGAGGATGTTTAACAAAGCCTAGTGACGACAAAAAAAAAGGGTAACAGCAGTTCTTGCAAAGATAAGGATCTCGTTCCACAGAAAGAACAAACTCCAAAAGGAAAAAGTAAACAGCTGGGCATGCGGTAAAATATTAAATTTGGGGGTTACAAACTTATGTGAATGATTAATTAAAAACCTCATCCACTGCTTGTCCCTCCATTAACACTTAAGCTGAACACACGACTGCCGTCTCACTGCTGAGCAAAAGCAGTGCTCAGCACCTTCGGCACCGGTAGGAGTGGCTGGCACCTAGATCTCACTGTGCTTTCCTATATTGACTGAAAAATTAAAGAAAAAGATTATGTTGATGCTTCAATTTGTTTCATTTCAAGCCTAATTAGGATGTGCCTCTAGCATTTCCATTATAATCTAGCAGAATGAGTGACATGGATTACTTTGTCCCTGCAGAAGAGACTAAGAGAAAGAAGCGACCCCTAATTAGACCAAAACACTGAAGTAGCTTGGGAAGGGCTGAGCCTTTAGCCACAGCAGCATCTTAGGTTTCATTCACTATTCAAGCAAGCACCCCACAAGACCTAGATACATCCTATTCGAGGAAACAAGTGATTAAAGTATAGTTGGACTGCTGTTAAAAAGCCAAGGACTATAAACTGAAACGCATCGAAGACATTATGCAGTTTATATCTGCAAAGATGCTATCTACCAAAACCATCTGTAATCTACAGACATCTTAATGAGTTTTATGCCATGTTCTAAGATTCTATTTCCGAGGCAACTTAGTAATAGGCAAAAAAGTCTCCTTCATATACACAGTGAAAGTCTTAAGTGGCATTACAGCAAAGCTACCCATAAGCACAACTGCAAGAACAAATTGTACATAAATTGACTATCAAAATATTATCTCTGTTCTTTAGTTCACAGAACCCAGAACACCACCATTTGGGGTACAGCACAGAAAATTAACTGTCAGTGTCACACAGGAGAATATTAGGATAAAAGAATCTGAACTCCAAAGTGAAACGAAAATGCCTAACAGTCAGATTGCCCAAGAATAATATAGTACAACAGAGGATATAGTCAAAGCCCACAGTAATGCAGCTGGCCTACTATTTCAGGCAAACAAACCAGACTTTTAATAGACATGAGGGTGAATAAATAGAAGGAAATAGAAGGATGAACGTATGCTCTTACTAAGCTCCACTGCACAGTGGATATAATGAGTGCTGACGATGCTTGTGGCTGTGTGAGCTCAATAGTCTTAAGATGTGAAAAATCTTCAGTTGGATTCAATGACATTTCACTCATCTATCATAGCTACCAGTTTTCCTCCTCACTTCAGAGGGGCAAAATATAAACCCTACTTACAGTTCCTTAGGTAGGCTGATTCTTGCATAACACCATTATGAGTCATTTTCTGCCCCTGGATAAGAAGGAAGAGCTGGGAAAGTCAAAAAAATAAACTGCCAGAAAAGAACTGTGGACTAAACACCATCATCTCAAATGGAGCATGAAGGGCCAGCCTCACAAACAAATTTTTTTTTCCAAGTATTACCATCACCCCATAGAAAACAGAGTCACTACTGCAGACCTACACTTAGATTATACCCTGTGTGGCAGGAATAGGTCATAATTAATGTTTTGCTATGACTACATGAATTTTCAATGAGCTCTTGAGCAAAGCAGTATACTGCTTCATTCCTCATGTCTCTTCATCTGATGCAGGGATGGATTGAAAGGAAAAGAGGACAGTCATAAGCCCAGTTTCAGCCTAGAGAGAGAAGTCTCCTTTATGCTGAAGGAGGCAGGGCAGCTCTGCAAAGCCACTGATGCTCTCCCTCTGTGTATCAGAAGGAGGGCAGGGCAGTAACTCCAACAAGTTCACTGCTGCACACCTGCAAAAGGACAGGAAAAGAAACCCAGAAGCTTATCAGACACCTGCCACAGAGATTGATCAGTGAGCAAAAGGCACTATCTCACTTCACCCATTAACAGCCAGCTGTGGTTCCAGCACTGAGATGGAGCAAGCCCAGCAACAAACACCTGCATGGCAGCTAAACACATGGCCCTCAAGACCTACTTGGCACAGGTTATCCAGGGACATCATCAAAGACACTCTGTGCTGTGTGAACATGGCTGTGCTGCTTTTAGAGGCAACTTCACTCCTAAGAGCAGGTTCCTTCGCAAAAGGCAGGTGAAGATACCAAGCCAAAACTCCTGTCCAGAACTTGGTGCTTCACACACCTGAACCCTTGCACTGAGGCTGTAAGGAAACATGGTACTGTGGTACTTGATCAGACACTTCTTTGGTCGAGTCTAAGGTGTCAGCTTGGGTTTCAGTATCGTACCTGACAGCAGAGCCAACAGCAGCATACCCTATGGGGTGAGGACTTTGGGACCACAGCAACCAGCAACACATTCACACTGCACTCTCCAGCTCTCAGCAAGGACTCAGGAGACTCGGAGAGCTCTAGGGCGGTGTTTGAGCACTGTCTAAGCTCCAAGCACTCAAGGTAAGCTCAAGGGCTTACTGGGGAGCTCAAGGTAAGTACCGATGGCTTCCCTTAGCACCAAAACCAGGAGCCTACAATCTTCCTGTACCAAGCTCATCAGCACTTAGTTATTTTCCCCTATTTATTCTTTTATCCTACCCTCAATTCCATCTTATTCCATCTCACCAGTAAACGAACTATAGTATAAAATTCCTATTATACCTTTTTTTTTAGAAAAAAAAATATTCTCTTCATAAATTCTTAAATATAGTCTTGGTATTCTGTGGTCTGTGTTTTGAGTTGATCATAAAATATGAATTTCTCCTATACAAGACCTCAAAAACTAGGAACACACACCAGGCCCAACCACACACCCAAGCAAAGTCTGTAGAAGGGAACCCCATGGTCTTACCTGAGAGGTAAGCAAATTGTTTCTTTAGCTGGTCCTGAATATCTGCAGCATAGAGGGGAATGATATCCTGATGCATGATTTCATCTGTGGAGGGGAAAAAAAAAAAAGTGAATTTGCATTGCAAAGTCATTTTATGTATAAATTTCACAGTAGACATCAAAAGAAATCATCTCTGGAACACAAGCATCCAGAAAATTACCCAAGTTTTGAAAAATACATGAAAATGTTTAGAGCCTTTCAAGTCTCTGCCAAGGGAAACTTTTATTTGAACAGTGTATTGATAAAAAAAAAATAATAGTAATGTAATGTTGATTTACTGACACTTGGAAGCAGTCCAGGATATCATTGACATTTCTCAGGAATGAGGTTGAATATTGGGGTTTATTACATATCAAATTTAACTTTTTTTATTAAAACCTTCTCAACTCACATGAAAAAGAGAAACTGATGATCCCCTCAAATACTGCAAGACGACGGTGTTCAGTAAGGTACGCAAAACACGCACATTTACAGCTCAACTGCGAAAGGCATTGCTTAACCTCTTCCCTTCCACTTGAGCTTTCATGACGCACATACAGCTTTCCCCAACCTTCATTTTCTGCCATGATGTTTGAGCAGAGGCTCAAACATCAATACAGCGTATTTCCAGAGGTCAGGCAGAAACCTAAGTTTCAATAACCACCACAAAGATTGCATGACAGTTGCCTCATTCATTAAACTATGATCCATTTCTTTTTTTACACGGAAACAAACAAAAAAAAAATACTCTTTTGCAGTTTTTAAGTGTTAATTATTCTACATTTTTCAATTTTAGCCTCATTGAACAGCAGTGAAAGGATAACCTTATATTTTCATTATTTGGGTTGAACATTTCTTTCAACCCAGCATTGTATAAAGAAGTTTTGGAAATGCCATTAAGATAGACTCTGACACTCAGAGGAAAAGTAAGTAAAAAATCTCAAAGTGATGTAAAGATAAGTGTCATCTGCCTTGAAGTATAAGCTAATCCAACAGAAGTACAGCTCTGGCCTCCAAGAAGAGTTTGATCTTTCAAATGCTAGGTCTTGAGGGGAGAGCTACTCACTTTTACAAGAGATTCTCATCTGTGCAAAACTCTGAGAACTGCAATTGAGAATAGCAAAAAAACCCTACTTTCAGTTACTTCATCCAGATAAGCAACAACTTATACAGGGAAACAGAACTTCTCTGTTCTCTTTCGGCCTGTCTGGCAGAGGAAGACCCATGACCACTTTCAAGGTCACACAGTGATTAGAGCTATTTTTCTGCATCCGGTGAACTGCTGCTTGATCAGAAGACCTCTGCATACCACACTGTCAAATCCATAACTGGATACGATTAACTATTAAGTCATAGTTCACCCAGACCATCAGTTATGTCATCATCTTCATGGTTTTAAGAAAAAGAATGAACACACATCTCTCCAACATCCAATCTCACATGACCAAGTACTTTCCAGAGGAAGGTACACCTCCTTTCCCCTCCCAACCCCCCTCAACAAGGGAAAAGGTATTTAGGATTTTATTTTCCCGTTGGTGCCTTTTCATATAAGGAGTCCTCCTGCAACAGTGTTTAAGAAACTAAACTCCCCCAATTCTAAGCAAACCCATACCTGGACCCATATACATAAATATAACCTATCGCAGGATCAGCGCCTTATTTTTTGGTGGTAGATGGAAAAAGGGAAAAAAATAATGTAATCACTTTGTAGTATGATGCCTTCCTACAGTCACAGGCAGAAATAAATTTTCATTATTGCAGCATCAGCATGTAATAAAATAGGCATGTTTTGCATATGTCTGTAAATACGTGACAAACAGCATTCAGGCAGGCAAGATGCTCCTAAGTCAAGGAAACCCTTTATGTTTCCCAGACACATAATGGTCACTATTTCCTCATGTATCTGTGTGATCAATCCCATTGTGGTTCTGACTTCTGGCAGGCAAAGACACAGGTCTAGATTTGATTACCCCAATGCTCTCTCCAACAAGACCAGTAGCTTTAACAATCAGCACAGGGCAGCCCACAACACTGCAGTCAAATACTGTTTCACTGAAAAAAAACCAGTATTTCCCTATTTTCCTCCCCATGGTTCTAAACTCAGTTTTAACTCAAATTTAAGAGCCAGTGTGTTTGCAACTGGAGGAGCTGCACACTGTGCCTGTTCACCCATGGAAAACCTCCAGAAATCCTTTCTGCTGCTCTCTCCTCCAGCAAGGCCCAGCCCCCTTCTCATTTTGCTGATCTGGTTTCAGGACACTTCTTCAGGAAGCAGAATATCTGTTAAGAGCTGATTTTCAATAATTTGAAACAGCGGAAATAACAAGCAGCAGCCCAAAACAATGTGAGAAAATGCAAGTGGTGGAACTGCTGAACAGCTTGCATCCAGCAGCTTGACAGGATACACCTGAACCCAGCATCACCGCTTTAGTCAGAAATCCCTCTCCAATACCCTGTCTCCTTTCAGATGCAGTTGTAAAAACGCACAGCTCTTCATTGTTTTCTTTATATTTAAGCATCCCTCTAGAAAAAAAAAGAGAGTTCACCATTGTATGTCTGGGACTGAATCTGATTTCACTTTAATTTCGTCCCTCATTACTTAAATATACTATTTCTTTAGCAGGATAAGGTAAGGCACACACGTGAAACAGACTGTGAGGGCACACACTCCCTACTCTCAGTGACTTTGGAGAAAATAATTTCTCAGAAAATATTCTTTAAATGGAGAAGCTGCCACCTGCTACAGTCTCTAGGGACAATTCCCATCTTAGAAAGCTAATTAAGTGCACATTAAAGTGCAGAATTACCGAAAACCCGTTCCCTCTTTTCTAAGGAATTTTTATAGGTTCAAACTCTACTTCCACTTACATGGATTAACATTTACACAGCCCACAGTTTTCCCTGTTCTACATTGACTGCTTTACACAGTATTTTCAAAACAGAAACCTAAGCATTTGGCTGTTTTACTGTATCTAAAATTCATGGCTGAAAAGAGGTGCTCACACCAGAACACACTAGAAAAACCAGTCTTTCCTGATGAGCTCATTTAAAGAGTTCTCCAGAGTAGACTGATTAAAATAGAGCCCATGTTATTTATAATTCATCTGCTATTGTGGGTGCTAATAAACAGTAAAATAAGGTTCTATAGAGTTATTACTGCTTTTTTTTAATCAATATTTTTTAAAGTTTAACACACATAATAACCATAAGTTGTTTTTTTCTAAGCCAACAACTGGAGGTTCTTTTAAAACCACATTATCTACTGTTTAATTATGTGTAAGACAGGACAGAATTGCTATCTATGTAACATAAAGGAATCAGTTAAATATGTGGTTATCATTAAAAAGAGCCTTTCTCTTTAAAAATGTGGACTACAATCTTGCGGATATCTAATCTTCCAACTCAATTTTAAATCTTTCTTTGATAGTTCTGTCTCTATAATGGAGGAAGATGGCTTGGGGGGGGGCTTGACCCCATCCCATCAAAGGCTCCTGACCGCATTTCAGATGAAGCAGGATGATGGATTTAAGCACAAGGGCACAAAGATAACTTGTGCTTGAATTACCTGGTACCAGTAAGCCCTGCAGAAACGCGAATCTGAGAAAATCAATGCCACTCAAGTCAAGATTTTCACTTATTGGTAAAAGGCTCCTCTTTCTCTCCAATCAAACTGAAACTCATCACCATTCCAAGTTCACCTGACATGCCAAAGCAAAGCCATTTTTACAAAAGAAAATGCCAGAGGGGAGTCTGAATGGATGATATCGAAGTACATGGAAGGAAGTCTCCCAACATGCTTCTTGTAATGGGTTTAATCCAATTCCCACTGAGCCAGCTGGAATTACACCACCCTTTGAGTAGGGCTGCATGTAATCCCATAGCAGGTACTTTATACCAACTTGGAAGCCAACCTGTTTATACTCATATGCAGATCCCAGGGTCACACCATAAAGCAAACTACAAACCATTTTTCCTCCTCCCTTTTTTGCAGAGTCAGCAAGATGTCTCTGAAATCGTGCCTATAGCTTCTCAATGAAATTCATGCCTTAAATTTAAGAAATTATGTCTTTTTCTCAACCAGTTTTGTTTTGCTTCTCTCATGGAACAGCCAACCCACCCAAAGAGTTGAATGCCTTTTGTAAAGGGGTCTTCATGTGAAGCACTCTCCCATCTGGTAATTATAAATGCAAGATAATGACTTTCAGAACAGTCCCTTCATCTCTCTCAGCCCCAAGGCAAACCTTTCATTTCCTCTTTCTTCCCTCTTCATCTTTGCCCGCCAACCATCATCACTAACAGGCAGCTCCTTTGTGTAACCCCCAAAGGAGGAAGGGCAAGAGCAGCTGATGTGGTGAAGATAGCCCTCTTCCGTGCTAAGCCACATGCAACTAATTAGCTGGTCAAAACAGGAGGAGAGGTTTCCAGCTTTAAAACTGAATTTAAAAAAAAACACTGCTAAATAGCCACAATGCCTGCAAGCTCTGTGCTAAGCATGCTCAGGCACAACACCTGCAGACCGAGCTCCTCAGGTCCATGTGCCATTTGTAGCCACGCTGGGCTGATAACAGGAGTTCATGCAAGTGTTCATGAATTAAGTATTAAAACCTCACCAGTCCAAAACATCTTAAGGAAGAGGTCATTTCTATTTTGTTTCACATGCTGCCATCAAACAAGGGGCTGGGGGAACGCAAGTGATTAAAGCTCTGGAATTTTCACATAAAAGGCAGCCCTTTGCTGAAGTGTAGCTAGGAAGGTAATTATCAACCAAGTGAAACAGCACTCTCACAACTTATTTATTTCTGGTGAACTAAAATATCCCAAGCAAGTAGGCAATAGGAACTCTTCACCAGCATCCCAGCTGCTAGCACAAATAGAAATAAAGCAAGCTAGCACTCCGAGCAGCTTTGTATGGCACAGAGTCCAAAAAATATTTTAAATTATACAGATATGCAAGAATTTTACTTGTAAAAGGTTAACAGCCTACAGTCAAGCTATATCTCCCATTTCCTCTCCTAGTCAGGAAAGACAGTTTCCTTTCAAGAACACCGGTGCACAAAAGAGATGCTCAAGCTGAAATACTTTTTTTTTTTTTCCTTCCAGAAAATCATGCTTTCTATAAGTTCCTCTTCTAGGGCATCACTAACATCAGTTCATTTTCTAGGAATGTATAGCCAAGTGCCACAATCCACAGAGAACAGCATGACCACATCGCCCATTGCTGCAATTTGCTAGGTTGGAGTCCCATGTATTTTCAGCATTAAATAAGGATACAGTTGAGTCAAGACTTCGAAGTGTTACTGCCAAAGAAAATCTAAAACCGTAGGAGTGATGTTCTCTGTTATAAACCCATGTACAGTGGACAGAGGCACTTACTGTTTGAGGGCTGGTTTTAGTGCCTCATGCATCAGAGGCCCTGACCATTGTGATCTTTCACAGAGCCTATGATATTTCTGCAGCACTTTTCATAATCCCCAAGCTTTAGCAATATTTAAATAAAATAAAACTTGATAACTAAGCTTTAATCATACCTGAAACAACTATTTAGAAGACACATAAATTAACCCCAAAAGGCTGCAATTCCAGAATTTAAATACAAGGGGCAGGAATCTGTTCATGGGCAAAATAACAGAAAAACAGGAAAAAAATTCTCTGTATTATATAAATACCTACCAACCACCTGCTACCTGCAATCACAATTAAAGAAAAACAAAAGATTCCACTTTAAGATCACAGAGTTGGAGATTTCACACAGGACTATCTACAAAGCTACAAGGATGATGATTTGGTTTCAGGTAGGGAGATTAGTCACTGATCCTTCTCTTAGAAAAAATGTTTGAGGTGTACAGCAAATGCTGTTGGGTTGACACAAAACAACAAGGGGTGCAACAGTCCTCATCTTCACTCAAGTTATGAAATACCTACTCAAAAGCACACTTTAAGAGTCAACCAAGATTTTGGGTTCTTTCAAACTCTTCTCTGAAATTTTTAGATTTTACCACTTATTTTACATGTCAAAGGATGAACTTGTCTTTGTTCTCTTCCTTATTCCACCTCCCCTTTTGCAAAAGGTAACAAAGTTCTTTGCCTTGGTTTGCCTAAATAGTATCACCTCAAAGCACAAACATCAGAGGAAAAATAATCCTCTCTTCCACGTGTAGATGTACTCAGGATTCTGAGTGCTAAATACTACAGTTTCTTCCTCTTCTGTTTCAGTGGTCACATCTACTTGCCACACGTACTCTCTAGTCCCATAGCTTCTCAGGGATCAGCTTTAAGTTTGGATATGGCTTACAAGAGCAATCAAATATTAGCTAATCTGTAACTAGAAGAAAATGATGTAGTAACTAAGTCAATCTACAGATCAAGAAGAAGACCTAGTATTCCTCTGTACGTGAAGAAAATCTGAACCAAGACGGGGAGTGGGGAGAAAGAGGTATTGCAATTTTTGCAAGAAATCTTAAAGTTACCACTTACAGCATCAATTTTTTTTTGTCACACTTCTGTTCCACACAGTGTTTAAGTGCACCTACTCTGCTTTGGTGAGAAAGAGGTTCTTCATGCTATTTCAAGTCATAATATTAATCCCTTCCTAACGGAAAAGGAAAGGGAACTTTGAATCATGCCACGCAGCTGTAATACAGCATAGCTTTTATTAGTTACTAAGAGGACTTAGAGACCAAGGGCAGCAGCACTGTCACACGCACTTACAACCTAAAAGTAAAAATTAACCTGCTGTGGGTGGCATGCTCTTACCATTGTAGCAATAATACTCCTCTCATCCTACTTCCAGGATGTCCTGAAGAAAGCCAAGCCTGTCGGTAAACCCTTTTTATATTCTTGCAGGGTAGTTTCAGACTGTTGGGAACTGCGCCCCCAAAACAGGGCTAAAATCTTGCCAAAACTGCAGCATCATTAACTCCTTAACAGTGTAAATCCTGCTGAGTGTAGAGTGCAAGCATAACTCAAAGGTATCAGATGTCCCAAGGCAGCTACAAGCAGCAGATTTCACAAAAAGCAAAGATTTATTACTTTCTTTAATGGAGCAATCTTAGATACAGCCTGAGCCTTAGAGAATGCTCCCCTAGCCAGAACTCAAGCGATAAGACAATGAGTGACCCAGATGTGTCTCACTTTGTACTTAAGCAAGCACATCTCCATGGAGTAACAAAAATATTAGATTTTGCCAACTGCTTTTAATAAGATTTAATGCTCTGAGAAAAGTATTAGGGGAATTTTGTTTTCTAAGTACTAAAGCCTTGCAAAAAAATGGGAGTCTTACAAATATGGAAAATAGAAAGATAACTCTGAATAGAAGAGTTGCATGCAAATTCTAGGACTATTCTTCATCGTGGCTTATAAACTAATGATGCAATCACACAGCTTAAACACATATGCTCAAGTGGACATCTTTTCAGGCAACCAAACCAAAGATTCTTCTCCACTGAAACCACCTGCTTTCAACCTTCCCGCTGCATAAAAACACGTATTTCAAAGCAAGCCCCAAAGCTTTAACTGAAAATTCAACCCGCACAGGACCAGATCCACAAGTATATGCACAACTAATCTAAAAGCTATTTTTGTGTAATATTTTGAAATCAAGACAAGATCTTAAACAATGCGTGATTTTACTCTCGATCTGAAAATTAAAATCACTTCTACAAAACAGCAAAGTGGTACAATTCCATTGCTTATTGTACACATCTATTCTAGAGAGTAATTATAGCAGTTCTAACAATTGTGAGGTTGTCATAGATCGGTTTTGGTTGGAAGGGCCCTTCAAAGATGACCTAGTACAAGCCCCTGCCCTGGGCAGTTATGTCTTTCCCTAGATCAGATTGTTCAAAGCCCCATGCAACCTAAACTTGAATAATGCCAGGGATGGGGCATCCAGAACTTCTCCAGGCCAACCAGTTTCAGTGTCTCACCACCCTCATAAAAAAAATAAATAAAAAAAAGTTCTTCCTTATGTAGAATCTAAACCATTGCCCCTTATCCTGCCACTACAGGTCCTGGTAAGAAGTCTTTCTTGACTTTTATAATTTCAACAACATGGAAGATGGCTAAAATGACTTCTCCCAAATGGTACATTTTCCAGTCTTCTGACACAAACACATTTTTCCATAGAACTGTACAACTATAAAGTAAAGTTTTAGTGGGGATGTGAAGCACTTGATGGGTGTGAGGGAGAAGGAAGAGCTAAATATGTTCACTAAGTGGCTTTTTGGAGCTGAGTACAAGTTTTCAGTTAAGACACATTTACTTGCAGATATTTGTAAACTTCCCAGTTCTTGGAACTCTAACTACAGATGACTTATAAAGAAGAGGTTGCCGAGTTCATAATGAAACTACTGTCCCACCTTATCACACAGATGGCAGAGTTGTTAACAAATCAGCTCTTGAAGCACTGTGACTTACTGTCCAATATCATTAAAAGATGAAACCCATCACATATCTCTCTGAAGGTCTACAAAGATAATTAGGGGACAAGAACATTAAGAAAGACTGAGGAACTCGGGTCTTTTTAGTCTGGAGAAGAAAAGGCTGAGAAGGAATTTGATCAACGCCTATAAATACTTCACGGCTGGGTGTCAAGAGGAAGGTGCCAGCCTTTTTTCAGAAGTGCCAGTGAGAGAACAAGAGGAAATGAGCACGAACTTGTACATAAGAAGTGCCATCTAAACATGAGGAGGGACTTCTTCATTCTGAGGGTGGCAGAGCGCTGGAACAGGCTGCTCAGAGAGGTGGTGGAGTCTCCATCACTGGAGATATTCAAAATCTGCCTGGGCAAGTTTCTGTGCAACCTGCTCTAGGAGGACTTGCTTTGGCAAAGGGGTTGGACTACAGGATTTCCAGAGGTCCCTTTCAACCCCATATCATTCTGTGATTCTCTGCGATTCATTCACCTGCCCAGGGAGGTGATAAAGTCACCATCCCTGACTATGTTTAAGAGTAGATTGGATGTGGTGTTGAGGGATATGGTGTAGGGGAGAACTGTGTAGAGTAGGGCTGATGGTTGGACTCGATGATCCCAAGGGTCTCTTCCAACCTAAAGGATTCTATGATGCTGTGAAGCACTGCTAATATTAACTGTGTTGGGCAATACAGAGGCAAGACATGGTTCATCATCTCTCATGGGTGGCTAAAGAGTCCTTTAATGCAACACACCCAGGCCTGCTACTCATATCCAGCATTTCTCAGGCAGCATGCTAGAGGTTATGCAGCTGCCTCCTCTCCTTTGCTTTACAGACCCCAATTCTCACCTCTTTTAGGTCTCTTCATTATCTGATCTGAGAATTTGACACACGGTTGTAATGACTTATCAAGTTCTGGCCATATAAGCAAGGAGTTATTTTTTGATAGAAATCGACTGTGCAAAACAAATCAGTGAAGATACAATATCTTGGATATATTTCAGCTTCTCACCTGCAATAAACCATTAGATTCTGTTTCTGTACATGCAACAGTCTAACTGGATGTTACATCTATTTTGAGAGGTTATTTTGCTAGACTTTTAAATCCATGACAGCTTTCTCTAAATATATATATATAAATAAATAAAAATAAAATAAAAAAATATCTACCCTTTTGGGTATACAAAGAAATTGCTTAAGCTTCCCAGAACACCAAAAACACCCCACTATTTTGTATGTACCAAGTAAAACACAGATGCATATTAAAAAAGGAACAACTTACTGTTTGTTAAGAGAAGCCGTGGTCCATAAGTCATCTCAAGTGAAATACAAAATCCTTGCTTAGAACTTAAAGCCAACAAAACTTTGTCATGTTCAAACTGAGATGTGACTAGATACATCACTTACTCTGGAACAGATGAACTCCACAGTTTCTTGACTTCAAAAACGAATACAGGATAGCGCAAAATTTAGTTATGTTGACACACCTAATGTATCTCAGGCTAATAAAAATCTGCCCACCACCATATTATACATAAAACTTTGGCACATTCTTAACACGGAGCTGTAGCAAAAGGGCAGTTCATCCCCTGCATCATTCATTCCCCGACACGCGACTTCATCCCCTGCATCATTCATTCACCCGACACTGCGCTGTGCCCGATTCCAGCAGCAGACGGGAGTCCACCTTCATCGTAAGTAAGGCTGAGCCAGCCAGATTTTAACAAAAATCTCTGAATTACTCCCTAAATTACAAGCACACACAGGAAGACCTCTGCCGGGATTCCAGTCATCCTCTTTCCACATGTCTCTTACCTGTGAAGGAAACTAGGAGAACCTCCACAAAGGATCCTTCATGGGATCCCGTCGCTTGGAAACAGCCTGCTAGCTCCTGTGGATTCACGGCCATAGACAGGCAAGTGCTGGCTCCACACCCTGCTACTGCAACACCCAAACTGTGTCAGAAACTTTTTAGTCCTGCAATGTACCTACAAGGCAAGAGGTGCTGTCACCCCCATTTGGATGCTGAAAAGCAGAACCAGCATTGCTTACAAGTACCTGCACGGTCTTTAAGCAGAACAGACACTTGAGTCCTGTGCCAATATTCCAAACCAATCCTCTCTTTTCTGTTTGTCCATCCTTCTTCCCCATCTCCCTACCCTCACTCCCTGATGTGGACTGACAAAGGAATTCCATAAGACATTGGTTTCCTTGAAATTTTCCTGGGGTTGAGCACAGAAATAGGAAGACGGGTATCTGAGACCTCCCCTTGGCTTTCACTCCCTCCCCTCTGCTGAATATAGGCACAAACCCTCCCACCCCTGTATAACACTCAGGAGGAAAAGGAAAGGACAGTGTTAGGGAAAGGGATAAACTCCCTGCCCACTTTGAACACAAAATCACAGCAGTGATCTCTGGCACACTGAACATGCCCACAAGAAGCAGTGGCAGTCAACAGATGAATATCAAGCCTTGGAAGTTGCTAACAAAAGTAGACCTGCTCACTTATTTCTCAGTAATCAAATTCAGATTAACCCCCCCTATTTTAAATTTGGCAATTTATACAAATAGTCCTGGCATGGCTACATATGCACCATCATGACCTGACACAAAATACTCCCTGCCTCTGCAGTTGAAAACAAACATCCTACAGTATTCATCCATTTCCTAAATCCACCCCTCCCCTCTCAGCACAGACAAGGATGCACATAAAGACCAAAAGTTATCCAGACTAATTAGTCCCTCCACCCTTTCCATCTGGCTAGCCTCACCTTCCTCAAATCTTTCATTCATTCCTCCTAAGCAAAATGCCTTTTAGTATTACCCCCTAGTAGCATAGAGCACTACTGAGAAGCAGGGCACTCAAACTCACATGTTGATAATTTAATTAGTAATACTAATTAAAGATTAGTAACAAGATCCACCCTGTAGCTGAAGAGCCACCTCCACATACCTGTTTCATTTAAATTTGACATTTCAAAAGCAACAACGTTGGAAGGTTAGACATCAGTCCATTGACTCAGTGCTCTTTCTCTGGTCTTCCTCTGTGGCGCATACCAGAAGCAGAAAACAGAACTGGAAATGTGAATTCAAGCACCAGAATAAGGAAGCAGTTTTCGCTTGTCCCTATTCCACAAAACACGCTTTCAGTTTTGCAATGGACTGTAGCTGCACTATTAACAGCAAATAATATCTCCACTGTTTCATTATATCTTAACAGAATTCCTATAGAAAGCTTTGAGTCAAGGAATTTAAGAAATAATGCATTTTAGATTAACCCTCCTGTACTAACAAAGAGGCGATGCCAAATTGTATCCTGTGAAAGAAATCATGGTTTTCTTTCCTTTTTTCCCCTACCTCAAATAAGAATGAGGAAAAATTATGCATCTGAGATTTACATAAAATGTAGTGAATTGAAAAAATCAGCCCTCCCCCCCGTAACTGAGGAATGGCAGGACAGGTTCCTGCAACAGCAAATGCCCCGTTGTAAGCTCTCGCTGCTGCTCTGATCACTGTAATCACTGCGTGAGCCAATTCTGAACAAAGTACCTTCCGTGTAAAATACAGGCAAAGATCTAGAGGACAAGTCTGATACAATGAGAAATACATCTGCAAATAAAATGATACACTGCAAATTTACACAAGGACAGGACACACACCCACTTGTAACAATAAACTGTATTTATATATGAATGTACACAAAAAGAGTATGACTTCTGCCTTCATACTAAAACACATCCCATTTTCCTCAGTAGGATAACGTCATCTGACAGAGCTCCTGCCTGAACTGCAATCAACTAACTAAGAAAATTTGAAAGACTAGACACACCTGTGCTTTTCTTCAGAGGAAGCCACAATTCAGCAATATCTTTGTAGAGCAAGGAGATCAGGCTTAAGGTCATGTTGCTTCTAATCGATTTAGTGGAAAATAGTTCCGGAGACAGTGACCTATTTATCTGTGAGCCCGTCTTCAGTGAAAAACAAGAGCGCAAAACTCCATCTTTCAGTAAAAGCCAAGCCACCAGGGACACAATACCCTTCTTCAAATTACATGCCGAGCAACTGTGCCTGTCAGGAGGCTCGGAGAAGGCTCCCGGAAGGCTAGCTGGTTGCTGGTTACTTACCACTTCTCTTCCTGCACGAAGCGCTGGCATGTATTAAATGCAAGCTGTTTGCTTTAAATGTGCACATGTTCAAACATTATCAGAGTAAGAATGCAATAAAAAGTTAATCCCGAGTGTGCTTTGTCAAGAACCTCCCTTTAAAGAGCTCTACTTTTAACAAAAGATGATCCAGTAAATCCATCATGGTCATCTTTTGCTACCACCCACCCCTTCTCCACACACGGAAACTAACTGCCCAAGTGGCAGGTGTCCTTTTCCAATGAGCCTGTGGTTAGAAAGTGCTTCAGAAATGCATCTAACATGTCCTATCTGTGAGGGAATTCTCACCCATGTGTCCTTGGTGGAACTAAACTGGGATGTTTTCCTTGGTGGTAAACCCATCAAGCACCTGTTGCCTATGAACAAGCCTACCCAAAGCAGCAGGAACCACCAAAAAGACGCATCTTTCAACTTACAAAGTCACATTAGTACAATATGCACAAATCATACCCATAAGAAAACAGAAAACAAGGCAACAGATAATAAAATCAACTATAACCAAAATATTCCATATGATCCGTCAGGCACAAGTGCTCAGCTGTCTTGCTTTACTCGATCCTTTAAAGTAATTGTCCAGTGCTGGACTACCTGTTAATTAATACACTTGAGATTAGTTACCGGCAATCCGGACTCACCAATGCAAAGAGCGAACCAATGAGCAGGAGTGACAGCAACAACCCTAAGAAAACAAACGGATTGTTTTTCCTCACTTCATGGTGTTATAAGAGCCCTTTCCCTACAAGAGGGGTCAAGGAAAGAGGCCAGTGAGGATAAAAAGCTTGGACTGATGGTTACATCTGTTCACAAAATCCCTTTTACAGATGGGGCAAAGCTCAGCTTTAGCTTCAGCACTCCTGGCCATCAACCAATCCCACAAACACAAACCCAAACAAATGCAGGTCACTCACCCACCACACCAGAGGTTATTTTCTGAAGTGCCCCCACATCTGTGTTCTCACCTCTCATCTGCCACGGGGCAGGAGCTGTGGATAATGCCAAACCAGTCAGCTGCACTGTAATAAATCCACCACCTAGATAAGCAGCCCTATCCAGTGCACAGCATTAAAGCATGACCTGTAGAATATAATTGAGGCAATTTATTTTAAATTCTGCTATTTCCTTTTGAGGCCCATTAACTTTTGTGCTACGTTAAAACACAAGAGTTTCCTGAACAGCAGGAGATATTTTTAACTAAAGGTAGATTCAAAAGAAATAACATTCCTTAGAAATCTTCTCCTTAACTGCTCTGTATTTTACAAGGACATTGTTACTGGCATATTTGATTTTGAGGAGAGTTCAAAATTAGTGAATGAGTTACCACACCGTTCCCACAAGTCATGTAAATGCTCAAACATGTGGAAGTTGAGACTGAGTAAGTGACCTAACCTGGATCAGGTAACTGCATCTGTCGCAACGTCAGAAACAGGATCTCCGTCTCGTCTCGGCTCCAAGCCCATACTCCCTCCCTTCCAGGACTGTCACCTAACCAGCTTGGCAGAGGTGCACGCTGCTAGATCAGTATCTTGACTTGTAGTCTTCAGACAGAGATCACAATTCATGGCATTTTATTTCAAGCTGTTCTGCTACAATGTGGCTCCAGGAAGAACAGCCTTAGAGTAGTCAGAAAACCTACTAGATATGATACACCATCTGCAAGTATACAGCCTGGAATTCATCTCCTTCTTATTAGCACAAAGACAGTCTCAAACATTTGCTAGTGAGAGTCCTCAGCAATACACTTGGCTGGCTACTTATGACTGTTAGCATTAACAGGAGTTGCTAAAACCTAACTCTTGTTATCTCAAGTTTTATGAAATGTAGATATAGGAGTGCTTTCCAAACACACAAAGAGAGGGCGAGGAAGCCTTATGGCCTTCCTTCAGACATTAGAACCAACTGGAATAGGAGATACACCCTTCTCAGAAAGGTATACCCCCTTACTCACACCCATTCAAGTAAGACAGAGGAACCTAGTATTTTGGCAAGCTGACTATTTCCTTAAGAGGAAAAAAAAAACACCTACCACCTACTGTATGGTAGTTCTGTTTTCTCCTTGTCAAGACAGAGAGGAAGGATAAATCCATGCATTAATCAATACTACCTGTTCCAGAACCCCTTCATGTTTTATCTAACATGGACAATCAGCTCTCAACAGGCTTCTGTCTTCAGATTTTGAAGCAAAGGAAACCGTGGAGCAAGTAATTCAGGTAAAAACCTAGCATTAGTTTAAAAACAACCTAATTTGTGGGACTAACCCAATAAATGCATATGTTATCCATTCTCCAAGTGCTCACCTAGCATTCTTCTAGCCTTCAGATCTCCTAAATCCACCACTAGGGACCTAGTAATGGCTATAAGCACCAAAATATAGTATTGTTTGTTTCAATCTTACTACCCTCCAATGTTAACCAACTGGACATACCTTCTTCACCTCTCACTTTCAGGTCCCAGAGAGTCCCAAGACTGAGCCACACACAGGAAGAAACAGTACAGAGAGCTCAGCCGGTGATGTACAAGAGATTTGGAGCCTGCTCCCACCATGCTGGAGGGACAGGAGCCCAAACAGAGTGCCTCTGTGGAAACTGGCCTCGGTTGTCTGGCAAAATGGAGCTTCAGGCAAAGGCGAAGCCTACCCAAAGCAGCAGGAACCTCATCACTCTCTACAACTGCTTGAAAGGGCATTGTAGAGAGGTTAGTGCTGGTCTCTTCTCACGGGCAATTAGCGACAGAACAAGAGGGAATGGCTGCAAGCTGCAGCAGGGTAGGGTTAGGCTGGACATTAGGAAAAAGTTTTTCACAGAGAGAGTGCTCAGTCAGTGGAATGGGCTGCCCTGGGAGGTGGTGGAGTTGCTGAATGTGTTTAAGAGTCAATTAGATGTGGTATAGGGAAGATGGTGTAGATGGTGGTAGGGGAGAACTTGTGGAGTGGGGTTGATGGTTGGACTTGATGATCCCAAGGGTCTCTTCCAACCTAAATGATTCTATGATTTCTTTTTCTAGCAGTTCCATTCTACACAGAAAACTTAAAACTTTCACTGGGCTACAGTGCTCCTGCAAAGCAGAGTTATAAGACACCTTCCTGGGAAAAAGAAGGTTCCTGCCAGTAACTGAATGCATTTTTATTTTAGCACTCTACTTTGGAGTGTGTATGTGGGGTAAATGTGTGCTCCATGGTTATAACACTTGGTCTCCTTGCTGTGCACTTCAGAGAACTGCAGCAAGAAAGAACAAGCACAAAAGAAAGCAGCACAAAACCCTCCCCTGGCCTTTACAATCCTGCCTGAAATATAACTGCAGAGGCAAACTGGTATGTGGGCATGCATGTTTGCAACGAGACTTAAGGGAAATTTTAAACTCTTAAAGCACACAGGAGCAACAGCCCTCCTGAGAAAGTCTATGTGGGTAACAGGTATATTAGAAATGCAAGGAAATCCCTTCCAACTCCACTCCTGCTCTGAGCTCAGGTTGAGCTCTCCTTGACACCCCAGCACGGGCTATGAGTGACATAGTCCAACTCACAGAGCAGAAGAAAACGCTGCAGGAGAGGCTGTTAAGGGATGCACGCAAAGGAAATTGGGGGTAAAAGGCTGCGTCATCCTAGTTTCATGAAACCCAGCAAATGAAATTATTACTGTGGCTTAAACACACGTGATACTGTACCTGCTTCATAAAGCATGTGCAAGTATGCAGCAGGAGAGTAGCAACATGTGTGGTAAAGGATGTTAAAGTTTGAGAAGTTCAACATTAAAGTATAGATATGAAACTTGTTAACTTGTTTTTCCTTTGGGGGTGCCACAATAAACCAACGTGGCACTTTATGGGATTCAGCACGACAAAAACTATCTTTACAGCATCATCATTAGCATACTGTAAATACTCTCCCTAAAAACAAACAAACAAACAAACAAACAAAAACCAGCAAAATAAACATATCTAACTCACCTGTAAGCACAGAATTTATAACTGGGTGGAGTTTTGAAAATGCTGAACAATATGATGCATATGCTGGCATCTAGTTTAGCATACTAGACTATTTAAAAGCCCTAATAATTTTCTCCTTCCATTCCTTCTTGACGTTTTGTGTTTTTCAGAGGATGAATGCAAAAAAAATAAGTTTCGTTCTTTTTAAAGTCATCAAGCATTCAAAATTGCTGTTTCTGTCTGGTTTACATCAAAAGAGTCCAAAGCATTGAAAATTAGTTTATATGTACTCCATACATCCATACACACACACACACACACTTGTATAAATCCATTACATAAAGCAGCTTGCAAAAATCTCCATGCAGCAGCAAAACTAACCCGGTTTGAAACTACTTTGTCAGTTTTCAACTCCGGTGCTAAGTCACCAGAAAAGGTCCCTGTATCACATCCAAATCTAAATTTAAGCAAGCATGAGCTATCAAAACTCGTGGTCAGAAAAGTAAAAGAAAAGCTGCTATCTATAAAGACAGGCACTGCTGCCATGAAAATGAGCATGCTGGTAACAGCAATGGTTGTTAGAGCACTTCAAAGTGAAGGACGCTGTGCAATTAATAGGATGAAGCCTGCAATATTTCAAAAAAGATATCACCAGGAAGAAATGTAAGGAAAGCTACTGAGGAATTACATCTTAAAAGTACACTTTGCACTGTAAGACAATAATAAACTTCAAAGCTTTGAAGATTACACTTCCCTTACGCTGGGTATCTGGAAAGTAAAACTGCAAGCAAAAAGAGACTTCAGTAATTCTTCAAGATATATAACAGCCCATCAGGGAAATCAGACCTCCAACCTCATGACTCCACTTTGAGTTTCTTCCCCAAACCATGACAGAAACCCAGCCACTGAAAGCAGTCATCATACATCTGTTTCCCTTTCCGATTTCAAAGTTATATCTTTTAGGTGTTCTGTGAACTGAATTAAACCAGTTTATATTTTCTATTTACATGTCCTTTCCAAACAAGATCCCACAATTATTTCATCATAAGTCTTTCCTTCGCCATGCTGCAGGATTTACCAAGGTTTCTCATTTCAAAGAGATACAGAAACCGGACTTTTCTTCAGGTCAAATTTAATCACGCAGGAGTTAGTAGTAAAACACTTTATCCTGCAGTATTTGGTGACAGTTCCATCTGTCCACAGCTGCAAAAGCCAACACAGAAATGCATGTGACCTTTTAAACTTCACAAGGAGTGGTACATCCTTACAGCAGTGCCTGCAACGAGATGTGCCTACTCAGACTGCACTAGGCTGAAGAAAAGAGGACTCCTGGCTCTGCACCAAAATTGTCCACAGTAGTATTCACAGTTCAGTACATGGGATACTGCTGTCCGGTAAGAACTGAAAACGGTAACTAAAGGTGGAAATCAAATCACCACTGACATTAGATAGATGGACTAAAATTCAGGAAAATCAAGAGGATGAGGTTTGTTTTTGTAACAGCAGTAGAATTAAAGGAGCAAGTGGAGGAGATAAGAAAGAAATGGATGAGGAGTTCGGCGGCAACAGAAATGGTAACCCAACAGTGAACAACAATTACAGAAACAGATGATGAAAGCAGCACAGGAACTGAACTCAGGAAAGGAAAACCAGGTTTATTTTGTATTCTGAAACAGTATATATTAATAAGGGCATTACTCCAGTAGAGCAAGGAAAACCAACACAGGCAATTACAAGAAATGAAGTGTTGTGCCACAATCACAACTATATTTACAGTCAAAATACAAAATAAAACATTGTTTCCTATTGAGTCACAAAAAAAAGTTAGCAAAGTATACAGAACAACTTTTTTTCCAGATTAACAAGATACTCAGGAAGCATAAAAACTTTCAGGTCAAAAGTTGTGGGAGGACTGGTTCCAACAAAAATATCAGATGCTTATGTAACACTGATGAACACAGAAAAAGGCGGCAAAACTATTTATTACAAAGGAAGGAAAGGAAAGGAACATTTGCAGAAATCATCATTCTCCAAAACCCCTGAAAGGGCAAACATGGCAGAGAGAAGAGAAACCTGCTTTTGATACGAGATAAAAAGTAAGTGACAGAAAACATTCATTCCGTCACATCTCTAGATTAATTGTGTGTGATTTTGGACAAGTTTGTTAAAATATTTCCATACTGGAAATTATTCCTAAGTCCCAATGACATTTAAAAAATTCCTATTAGATAGTCTCACCTGTCATTTTAGATTGGTGACTAAAAGCAAAATTCTTCAGAATTGTCCATCAACGTTATACCTTATTCATCCTGCATAAATCTGACCAACATAACTGTGAGGTTGCACTCGAAAAATGCTAAAACCCACAAAACAGATAGAGTTAAAATGCCATTGTCTTTTCAACAGCTTCTTACTTTTCAAGCCAGTTTTGACTCATGATGGGGAAATTTTTGTGGCCAAGGCATGAATGCTGCAGCAAGCTGCCTGTGGCTGTGCAGCCCACCAAGTCCCCACTCGTGGGAGAGGATTGAAAAAAAATGCAAGAAAACTGTTTGAGCAATCAAAGTTCACCACTTTCTCTCCTTATCAGTTCCCAAAATAGTACCTCAATTCCTCCCATTGCCAATCCTTTCACCCTCTGGGGCTTCAAGATGCTCCACAGTTCCCGCAAGAAGAGAGAACACATCAGCAAAGACTAATCAAGGTCATTTTCCACTGGTCAAAGAGAAAATGAGCAGAAAGCACATTTACACTAGTGTTGAGTTTTTGTTGTTGCTGGGTTTTTTTGGGTTTGTTTTTTATTTTTCCTGGAGGGGCATCCTGGAGACCCAAACTGGAGAAATTCTTCAGAGTCTGGACAGAAATTCACTTCCTCCCAAGAAAATCTTACTGCAACAAGAGAACAAAATGCCTTATCCCTTGTGCTTAGCAGTGCAATATTCTTGGTTAAATTTAGTCAATGGAGAAAAGCAAAACCTCACACTGTTTGCTCTCTGTGGAAAGACAAGACATACAATCACACCTGACCTTTTTGCTTTGGAGATGGGGGATTTTTAAGAAAACATTATTGAATCAGTAAAAAAAACCAGGCAGAGATCCCTTTAATAAAACACTTTAAAAAAATAGAAACCTAACCTCTCAAAGTGCTGTTGTAACATCCATAAACAAAAGTGACAAAGATACACAGCAGCTGTAACTGTGTCCTGTTTCCAGTCTCCAGGAAGCAAACAGGAAACCTATACATTTACCTGATTGAAAAAGCAGCCAGTCCCTGAGATTGTAATCAGCCTAAAGCAACAGACATTTTCCTTCTTTTCCAGTTTCCTGGGATGCTTCCTGACCCATTCCGGATAGCAATACACAGACCAGGCTTTTCAAACAGCAGCATTACCTTCATTTTCCACCTTAAATATTGCTGCTTGCCCTATTACTATATTTACTTTTGGCCCAGGTGTGACAGCTCAGGCAGGGTTGTGGATTCAAAACACAAAACCACTCCTCTGCCAAGGGCAATCTATTAGCATCAGCCCCTAACTTCAGAAGGCAGGCTTTTTCAGCACAACTCAAAATCCCGCACACTATTTTGAGATGTGCAGTAATAAAAATAGATGCACCAGCCATGCAAGAGATGCAATTATGCAAACCTTTAGCAAACAAGGAGGAAAGATCTAGGAAGATCTGGCAATCCACTACATCCACCTCCTAATCTCCATCAATTAGGACTCTGCAATTAACAGAAAGTCAAACTTGCCAAGCCCCACCACTCCCTTTGGCAGTTCTAGGGTAATGCCTCAACCCCCCAAAATGCTTTTGAAACAGTTTTGCGTTTCTTCTCCTTTCCATAAGAAGAACAAAGATGTAAAGAAGGATGAAATGAAGGCCAAAGAGCAAATTCCACTTGTTCTGACACACGCAGCAGCTGAACTAATGCTCATGAATCTCACAGGAGTAAGAGACAACCCAGGCACAATGCTCTTCCTCTTGCTGCCTTTGCAAAAAATGCATTTAGCTTCCCCCAGCTTCTGTCTTACCAAGGGCACACCTGACAAGTTCAATATAATTTAAACTTAGCCCTTGCCCATGAAGTTTCATTAAGACAAAAGCACAGGGCAAGCGGATCAAAGGTGAGGGCGCTCTTCATAGTTTCTTAAACTATGGTGGCAGCAAATAAGGCTTCTTCAATTAAAGTCTCATCCTGCTGCCAATCTTTGGAGTATTTACCAGTGTCTTTTTAACAGGACAGATTTTATGCCCTTGGTTAAAAGCCTCCCTCTCCCCTTACTCAAACATGGAACACCCTGTGACTGTTGCCATTTTAATCTCACGCTACAGCAGTTTAGTCAATGCTGAACACACCTTTTCAGAACACCAAACACACAATACCAAGGACAACTACTATAGACACAGTTCAAAGGATCAGCAAAGACCCAAAGATATTGCACAGACAGTATGTTGAAAACACTTTTCAGCAGCTCACAAGCTTTTTTTCCCATCACTGGAATTTATTTTCTCACACCATGAACAAATTTAATGCAGCTTACACATAAGATGCACTCAAATCCCTACTGTTAGCTGCATATAACTACTTAAAGCAGAAGAAAAAACCCCAATCTACATATTCTTAATCTCCCTAGCTTATTAGCTAGTGAAAGAAACAGCAGCTCAGCTACAAATGAGAAAGAGCACGTAAGTATATTAGCCTCCACAAATCAACAACAAAACCCCGTGACTTCTCTGAGCTTATTTCACCTTTTCTCCTCCAGGCAAAAAAGAAGAAGCTCTCACTGTACCTGAGCAGAAGGAAAAGACTCACAGCTCTATCATCAGCTTCCCTATAAAACCAGCATGCATCTGCGTGGCACCTCCTGGCAGCTGACGGGTATTGAGCTTCAGCCAGCCCAGCTGGGGCGGATTCACAGGCATTTAAAGATTCACAGGTGCAGCCACCAGCAGTTAGCTGACAAAGAGCTTGTGCAAATACTCCTTTCGTAAGCAGGTCTTCAGATCAAGTGTGGGGCTATAAACCAAGGTTTCTCCTGACGCCTGGACACTAAGAAAGAGACTAAGATCTAACATGAGCCTGCTTCTGTCTGCGGCAGCAGTTCCATTGAAGTTACTGCCTCCCATGCAATAACGGAGATTAGGAGTTAATCAGTGTATTTCTGGTGTGCTCCACGATTTGGCAGACTGTAACCCAAAACCTCCTTTATCACACTTTCTCTGATCTTATTTTATTGTTTTATACCCCACTGCCTCCCCTCGCTTGCTTAGCTGTTGGCATTGTGCCCTAAAACATGCCCTTTGTCTCTGAAGCGTGGATGCTGTTCGTAGGTACCAACAGCAACCTCTGTTTTTTTCCTTTCTAAAATAAACATGGTCACATCGAGGAAATTGTTTTTTTTAAAAAATTAAGCTATTCAAGAGTGAACAAGCCCGTTGTTTGGAGAGGGGACTTCAGGGCAGCAGTGCGCTACCACAACTGTGTTGCAGAACATCCATAAAAATCCTGTGGAGGGCGAGGGTTCGAGGTTGGCATGTGCTGGGACAGGGGGAGAGGGGACAGAGCATTCTCATTGTTTCAGTGTAAACAATAATAATAATAATAGGCTTTCATAATTGAGAGAAGGAAGCAATCTAATGTGGAAAACAGTTGCTATGACTCTGCTTATGACTCCTCGTTCCTGAAAAATATGCTGGGTTACTTCAGAACACTGAAGGGGGCTAAACTTAAGTGATCTGAAATCGGGTGAATGGCTGAAACCCCATCTGATAAGATGGGTTTGGGAATACCTTTTCTCTTTTTTTCTACTGGAAGCAGGCCAGAGAGGAAAATACTGGGTGGAGGATCCATAACTCCTGGGACTGTAAGAGTTTTATCTTCAAATCCCCAGACATATTCCAGTTATTTAGGCAGTAAACTAGATTCACTGCCAAACAGCAGGTTAGCACCTTCAGGAAGAAAGCTGATACCCAAGTCCAAGGGCACAATCCTCAAAACAATCTCCTAACACCTCAGAACCTGAAGGTTCATTGGAAATTCTTCCAGTGCAGCTGAAGTTCTCTGCATACAGTCTGATCTGTATTTAGACAGTTGAATATAGAAAGAAACTCCAAGAGCCAGGCCAAAGCCCCAAGTTCCCCTTTTGGCATAGGAATGGGCTTCACCTGGGGCCACTAGGACTTATTTTTTTAAGCTCTAATACCAAAGGTGTGTATGATCAAATGTCATCTAAGGCTTTCAGTGAAAATGGGAGCAGAGGTTGGTTTTGTACTGAACTGCAAGTGCGTGTCACTCACACTCGTAGCATGCTAACCAGACCAGGATGCCTCACAGGACATAGACAGAGCATCTCCTCACACATGGACGCCACTGCAGTTTAGGGTGGCAAATCTGGCATTCCCAGAGGGATATTTTTTGGCATTGTGAAACTTGTACTCACAAAGCAGTGTTTAGGGACCCAAAGGACCGAGTGAGGACTCTGAGGCTTGGCTGATGTAACCAACTACCATTTAGATCATTCTGGGACTTTGAACCTCGGGGGCTTTTATGCTGCTAAAGTAGCACTATACAGCCAGTCACCTGTGCCAAAGCAGCTCCTCTCTCACACTGCAAAACATACTACTCCCTCTGACAAAAGAAATCTTAAAAGTTCCAGACACACAGAGAAAAAAATAGCAACCTCCTCTTAGGCTATCTTAAATACACATTTTGTCTTGCTGCTTGAGTTAAAAGATGACCAAATCTATACTTTGCTTCTCTGATGCATTCTCTGCCGTAAGGCATTCTGATGTGTCTACAAACTGTTCCATCAGTGGAGCATTACAAGATTTTGTCACAAGCAATGTATACACTTCATTTGGTCAAAGGAGGTATTTTTTAATGAAATATTAAGTTAGCACCTACCATTATTCTAATTACACAGGAAAACACTGGAAAAAGTCAGTGGCTTGATTTTTTTTTTTTTCTTGAATGAATCTATCCCTAAAATAACTCTTTAAATTCACATGACAACATCTGCAAAAATCATTATTAAAACTTACCTTGCAGACAAATAACATAATTTTAAATAGCTGGAAGTCAGAAAAAAATAGAGAAGGAACCAGGGTCAAATGCTATCAACTAAAAGGGGAAAAGTTTACACTCAGGAAGGTAGCAGTCATCACCTGTACTTCCACCTGAGGTCCTTAAACAACCTTTGATAGCCATCATGGTAGATGATACAGACGGCAATACATTATCTGTGTTCCCAATGCACAGTCCAGCTTAAATGTCTGAACACACTACTGGAGTCCTAGCGGTTTAGGTGGTTAGAGAGTTTGGAAGTGCGCTGAAGGAGCGCTCTGTGGTTTTGTGCTCTCAAGAAGGACATGTTTTGAGATTCTCTTTTAGAAGACCAGCTACGACATGCAATATTGAAAAGGTAACACTTCTCTAGTGTAAAAGGATAGAGGCAGTATCTTGAATTCTTTGTTTCGTGTCAGCTCTCTTTAAAAACAACTGACCTACTGATCCCTACCCATTTTCTCATATACACCTTTTGAATACACCAAAGAGGGTAAGAATAAAAGTTTGGCTAAAACAGAGAAAACACTTATTTTTTAATCACAAGTCTTAGGAATTAAAGAGGAATTCTGCTCCAAAGACTCAGTGTATGATACAAGTTGCCTGTGTTTTGTGAAAGCTTATGACTTTCACCTGCAAAAAGAAAAGGAGGGAAATATAGTTCGCATCTTTCCTTCAATTAAAAGCCCGACAAGCAAGTAGCTCCTTCCCCAAAACTCAAAGCACAGCCAGAAACAAGTTTTTCTACTAACCCTCTAACATATATTCATATAAGTCGTATGTCATGTACTGTGGAGACTTCTAATGTGATTTCTCAGACAAGCAAATCAAAAGATGGACTCATTCAGAGAATTACTCATGACTAATGCAACTAAGCAACTATGTTAAAACCATCCATCTGAAACACCTGAAGATTATTAGAATACAGCCTCATCCAGATTAAGATTACTGTAGGTAATTCACAAATCACAAGACTTCTTATAATCCAGGACAGCTCCAACACAAATTGTCACCTGAATTGTACTAGTCACAATTTTTACATGTATAATCTTGACTAACCACTCACCTCCAAAATTACAGGGTCGTTCTCTCCCAACTGCCCCACCAACTGCTACATGCTTGTTAAATGGACACAACTACTTACTAAAAGACAACTGCAAGCTACTCCCACCTAGTCCTTCAACAGCCTGTTCTAATTTGCTCCCTGTACTCACTTGTTGTGGCCTCTACTTTACAAAAGTTCCAAAATTGACTAGAAACTTTGAAATGAGAAATAAATATAAGTTTGATTAAAATAATTAGATGAGGTTGTGACTCAACTGCATGCTGATCTCACATTTTTTCCATCTGGGGAGAAGAAGAAGCCCCTACAGAAGATTCCCATAGGGTCCTTCAGTTAGTCTCACTCCAGAAGAAAGTCAGGCCCTGACCATTACTTTCAGAAAAAAGACCAACCAACAAGATTGACGAAGGTTTCCTGCCATACTTGAGTCAAAGTGCAAGGAACAGGAGTTGTGTGTGAAGCTGGATTAACCACTGACTAAAACAGAATCTCTTTCATTGCTTTTCGTTGTGTTTTTTTTTTTTTAATTGTGGAGCAACAAATGAAACACATAAAAGTTGTGTTGATCTTCACTTCCTGCTTTGGAAGTAGATGTAGTGACTGTAAAATAAAATAAAATAAAATAAAATAAAATAAAATAAAATAAAATAAAATAAAATAAAATAAATACAAAAGCTAGATTCAATTAACACTGCAAAATTTATTTATAAACTTTGAACCTTTTAACTTAGTGTGCTTTACTGTGGGGCCGTGTATGTTCAACCTTTTCAGGCTAGCTTAACCTTTGAGGTTCATTTGAAGATCATGTGGGATTTTGTTAAGCACTACAAGGAAGTAGTGCACACCATTCTATTAGGCATGGCCAGTACAGCTAAACAGACTGCAACAGTACATGAGATTGGAAAAGTCTTCAAAGAACAATGAAGAAGATAAAAGGAGTAAATAAAGTTACATTCTGGCTCCAAGACTGGTTCTGCCCAGAGAGTAAACACCTTCTTGTTGACAGTTCTCCTTCTGGAAAAGCAAAAGCATGCTATAAGAACAGCAATTCAGTTTTACTCTAAATTACTGAAGAAAACTATCTCTGCTTATTCATCCAGGAAACTGTAAATTCTTTTTTTCACTACTGGATTTTTTTCTTCCAATCTCATTTCCTTGTAAGGCACATATTCTTCAGTGGCCATGGAAGCAGGAAAAATATAAATTCCTACTAACTCACTGCATATTATGGCATTAATACCATAAATGCTAGTGCCTCTAATTAAATAGGCTTTTAAACTAGTGCTAATGGTCATTAGCCACGTTTTCTCCATTTCAAAAGTCACAGGCACAGTCAGATTTTCTGAGGATTCATTTTACAGGTACTGAAGTAACGTAACTATTTTTGACATTTTTTTTTTCTCTATTCACATGTGTAACCACTAATATCACACAACAACCCTTAGGAAAGGTCTGTTCCTTGGAAGAAGACTCATCGACAGTTTAAATCTTAGCAAACAGGGACAAATTGAACATTACAGGCAGAAGCTGGAGAGATGCAAGGGGCAAGGGAGGAAGTTTAAGTAGTTCAGAGCTCCTGTTGTAACAGGAGCCTAGAGACAAGGTCTTGTATTTCCCTTAATTCTATGTATGTGTGTCTCTAATTGGAAAGATTCTTAAAAGCCCTTGGTTTCTTGGAGGAAACCATCATCTAGAGGAATAAAAGTGGTGGCCTGTATATCATAGAATGGTCCAGGCTGGAAGGGACCTTTCAGGTCATCTAGTCCTACCTCCCTGCAGTCAGCAGGGACACCCCCAACTAGACCAGGTTGCCCAGGGCCTTGTCAAGCCTCACCTTGAGTATCTCCAGGGCCCTGGGTAAACCTGTTCCAGTGGTCCACCACCCTCATGGTAAAGAACCTATTCCTAATAAACTGTTAGGAATAAACTGTTAAGTCTAAATCTGTTCTTCTCCAGCTTGAAGCCATTGCCCCTTGTCCTGTCAGTGCAGGCCTTTGTAAACACATCCTCCCCAGCCTTCCTCTAGGACCCCTTGCGAGAATGGAAGGCTGCTCTTAAGTTCCCCTGGAGCCTCCTCTTCTCCAGGCTAAACAACCCCAGCTCCCTCAGCCTGTCCTTGTAGCAAAGGTGCTCCAACCCCCTGATCATTTTTGTGGGCCCCCTCTGGACCCGCTCCATCAGGTCCATGTCGTTCCTATATTGAAGGCTCCAGACTTGCATACAGTACTCCAGCTGAGGTCTCACCAGAGCAAAAGTGGCGGAATCTTCAATACCCCTCTGGATCTGCTTGCAACACACCTTTTGATGCAGCCCAGTGTGTGATTGGCCTTCTGGGCTGCAAGTGCACACTGCCTGCTCATGTCCAACTTCTCATCCATCAGCACCCCCAAGTCCCTTTCCTCAGTGCTGCTTTCTAACACCTCATCCTCTGGTCTGTATTGATAGTGGGGATTGTTCCAGGCCAGGTGCAGAGTCCTGCACTTGCTCATGAGGTTCACCTGGGCCCACCTTTCCGGCCTGCTCAGGCCCCTCTGGATGGCATCCCATCCCATCCCTCTGGTGTACTGACAACATCACACAGCTTGGTGTCATCTGCAAACTTGCTGATGGTAGACTCAACCCCTCTATCTATATTGTTGATAAAAATCTTAAACAGTACTGGTCCCAGCACGGACCCTTGAGGGACACCACTTGTCACTGCTCTCCATCTGGACCTCAAGTCATTGAGTACTACCCTCTGGATGCGACCATCCAGCCAGTTCCTTATCCACTGAACAGTCCACCCATCGATTCTGTATCCTTCCAGTTTGGCGAGCAGGATGTTGTGGGGGATGGTGTCAAAAGCCTTACAGAGATCCAGATAAATCACATCCATAGGTTGTCCCTTATCTACGGACATAGTCACCTTATCACAGGCAGCCACTAGATTAGTCAAGCCTACAGTACAGCAGTACCCCAGAGCCTACATATTCCTTGATTATTATGCACACAGCTGGAAAAATTACAATTTTCCCCCAAAACTGAGTAAGAGATCAAAAATTTTAAAATATTAACTTTTATAACATTGTAATTTATAATAGTATGATTTTATGTTGTTTAAAAAGGCATTCAAATCACTTTTTAACACAAGAAATGGGAAATAATAAGCAATTTCAAGGATCTGAGTGGGACCACTCAGAAATCTGCTGATAATGTCATTGATTTTAGATATTTCTTCTTTCCATCACAGCATAACATGATTGTAAAATAAACCCCTCAAATCATGCAATTTCTTCACTTTTACTTTTTAACACAAAGAATGAAGATTTTAAAATGAAAAAACAGAAAAGCTGAATTAAAAATTTCAGGAAAAAACCACCAGTTCCACCAGCTAAAAAAGGAGGCTAAATAGGAGGCTTTATTCAGTTTTACAGGACAAGTCAATACAGCCACGTAAGCAAAGGAAGCAAAACATTTGCCAGTGGCATTGAATTGGTATCTCTGAATAGTAACAACTTCTTTATTAAAAAACATATACTGAACATGTTCCAGCAGCAGAAACTGCCCTATAAAATTGTGTGATGATGCTCAGAAACTCATTTCTGAGGGAAGAAGCAGCTCATTCTTGATGGATTTACTCCCTGGGAACTTTTCTGACAGCTGTGACTGGTTTTTGTTGATGTGCTCACTCTTTCTTGAGTAACTTGGCTGGGCCAAATAAATAATTTAATTTTAACACATCACAGTTACTAAATGGTAACAAGCTGGGAGTGAGGATGCTATCTGAAAGGAAAGTAAGTTCTATAAAAACCTTCTATGAATATTTAGATCCTAAAATATCTAATATATTACTTCCTTCAGAAAAGGGGATTTTATAATAAAACCTAAACACTACCACACCTCCAGACTCTTCCAATAACCTGTATTTCCAAGAATCAATGAGCTAGCAAAATTTATAGTAGTAAGACTCTTCTAACACATGCTTTTCTGACACATATTAAACAAGGAGTTCAAAATGCTTCCAAGAACACAGACCCAAGCCACAAACCTTACCCACCCCTGACTTATCAGGGTACAATCTGTTTACATTTACAAGATCTGGCAGTTATTACAAAGTTAAGCCAACTTACCCTGTGCCACAAAATCCATCCATGAACACCATTCTGAGAAAAAGAAATAGCTCTTCATTTCTGCTACAGAAATTCCTCTCTGATTCATTGTCAGAGAATAAAAATATCCACTTTTCCCTTCCTCTGCTCAGAACAAACTACCCTGAGAAGGTAAGAACTGAACTTTGTTCCGTAAGTGCAACAGGTGGCACAAGATGACTTTACAAATATATTTTCCTCTAGTAATGCCATTGTTCTTGTAATTATCTCTTTAATTATAGTGTTCTCCCCTCACGTCCCCACCCTGAATATTTACAGACGGCCGATATACCCAGTGTCTGATACAGTATATCTTGGCTATAGGCTCAAGCCCTAAGCATATTTTCATTCATGCTAGGCTTTAACAAGGCAAAGCAAAAAAGTGTTTTTCACTCAAACATTCATAACACTCGTAACTCTATCTGGAACTAGTTGTATTGAATCGCTAACTCATAGTTTTAATAGTTTGGTGCAATTTACCACCTCTGCTGTGGATTCATACCCAACTCTGTTCTCCAGCTTGCTGTTGGAAAATGTACCAGGGCATTGCCACCAGGGCAAGTAATGGAAGTCTCAAACACGGAAACTCCAAATCTCAAATAAATCCCTTTTCAACACATTTATCCAGCCAGCAAATGGAGGTTTGAAAGCAACAACAGTAAACACAGCCTTACATGCCTGGACCTACCTAGCATGGGGACAAACGGTAATAAAGTTGTAGTGAGAGGCTTTAACCTGACCTGAAACCTCAGTGTTTACACAGGCTCCAGTCAGGCTTTGGCTATGTTGAAGCTTTCAGTACTTAAGTATGTCTGCTACATTTATGTATTCAGTCTGACATTCTCTGCATCCATGCATTTTGTTATCCTACCTGCAAGTTAACACCCTCTTCCCACACAAGAAAGCCCAATATCCAACAGACATACTCATACAACTCCGGGAAAAGAAGCACAACGTTTCCATGCCCTCGGCTGACACAGAGGATGCAAGAGTGCTCTTCCTCTAGCCTCCTCTTCACAATTCGTAGTGGATTACTCAGGCTGTGGATTAACCAAACTTCACCTGACTCTTTCACTACAAAAGCCCATTAGTATTATACACATGTGTTACAACACTGCCTCACTCTATCTCATCCCACAACTCCTTTGAATTGGACTGGAGGGACAATGAGACATGGACAGTCTCTTCATCCATCCATTCATTACACACCTAGAGCATACACATGAAAGCAAGTCACCTCAGAACTTCAGTTGCCCTCATCAGAAAACTAACCTGAATCCAGTGTGAAAAGATGCGGACTACAGGATGCCTCCAAAGATACTCCTTGTCCATACCAGGCACAGCACAGACTGAAGAGGGATGTTTCTCCCGTCTCCACTTGCTAGACTTGTTTTACAGCTCTCAACTCCAGCTGACCTACTGTTCCTGTTTGCTTAGAGAAGGAGCGAGAAGAGGGAGAATCTTAAAGAATGGTCCACAAGCACCATGCCAGGAAGCCCAAAGGGCCACAGCAGGTTCAGCACTATGAAAATCTCCCCTGCTGACAGGAGACAGGGGTTCCCACAGAAGACAGCCTGAAGCCATGGCATTCCAGGGCTGAAATCCTCCACAAACTCTACAATTGCCATCCCACTTGCCTGCAGTCAGAGATGCAGAAGGACACAGAAGATGTACAGTCGGGGACAGATGCAGAAACCATGATGCCCTCCTGTCTCACACAAGCCTGGCCATACCAGTCTGGATCCTGCCTGCCCAGGCAGGAGAAACTGCAGGGCACCCAGTCCCAAACCTCTGCATTCCAAAGAGCAACTGTCAATAGAGCCAGGGTTCAACCACACTGAGTGGGAATAAAGGCAACACTGGCCACCCACGGTAAAAGACACCCGCAAAGAGCAGCGCAGTGAGGATCAGGCCAACAAGGACAGATCCAACTGTCCATAAGCTGTAAGTAAGTAAAGTCTCCTTTGTTAAAACAAAAACAAAACAGAGATGGATTTGATGAAGCATGACGACTCTGGAAGCCAGGGCAGCTCCCCTTACTAAAGTAAATACGGTAATGCAAAATCAATATATAAATGAGGACATTTATTGTTCACATAAAGATTTTTGTAGGATTTTTTTTTTTTTACATGAAGGCAAAGGGTGAAGTGGCAGTGATCAAACCTGCTCTCATGCATTTCCAGAGATGCTAATGAAGAGAGACCAAAGCCCTGTAAGACTTGGGGCAAGAGGACCAAGTGGCTTAATTTTGCCACAAGGAGAGATGCATACATCGTGGGATTCACAGAATCACAAGCACGTTTACTTTGGATGTACATGCTTGTCGAAATTTTAATTTTACACAGCGTACCTACAGGAGAGAATCATTCCCAGGCTGCAGTACCTCTCCTCTTCCACAATCTAATCCCTTGATCCACCTTCTGTGCAACTTTTGGTCTGCGAGTGCCACCGAATGCTCATTGAGGTCTGCCACCAGGAAGGTGGGGAAACTCTTATCAGTCCAAAAGACTGTAAAGCGGCTTTGACCAAAACAATGGAATAATTCTTACTGGGTATGTAAGGTTAACATTAGAGGCATATAATTGCTTTCCTACTGTCAACATAAAATGGGTAACAGGAAGCAAAGGAAGCAGAGTTTGTGCATACTTGAAAACTTCAAACAGAAAAGGCTGTAACACAATCAAAAGGAGCTTGGGAATAATAATAAAGATGGGTGGGAGAGAAGACAGACAGCTTCCTACAGAAATGTACATTTTTTCTGACCTTACAAACCCAGATACAGTGAAAGGACCCTGTAAGTAAGAGATGATTATATAGCAGATAAGATTATTACTAGGGATATGAGTCTAAAGGAAATCAGGCTCAAATGAGGAAAATTATCTGTGTTAGAAGATGTTCAATGTATTAAATTTGAGTTTTTCTCCTATGCAGTCAAAGCTCTGCCGACAGTTGGGATTAGCTCCAATTCACTCATGAATGGCCAGCAGGTGCCTGAAACTCAGAAGTACATACATGCTATAAAATAACTGGTACAAGTGATAACTTTTATGGCTACACTTAGAAGTTGACTGCAGTGTGAATACTAGGGGAAGGTAAGATATTTTAGGTGGCCTTGTTTTGCTTTTCTTCCTAAGCCTGCATCCTGTGTGTTTAAAATAGAAGTAATTTTTTCAGAGTTTTCTTTGTTGTGTTTACTAGCAGTTAACATAAAACCTTTTTCTAGTCTGAGCTGAATGGAATTAATTGTTAGATCTTAATAATTAGTTACCACTCCTAAAGGTACTAAACCTTGGCCTGATGAATGCTGAGAACTGACAAGTCAGGAAAGGTGAAATCTGTACATTTCAGTTACTAAAAACCTTACAATTTTGATTCCAAGCTAAACAGATGACAAAAATTTAGTGAGCACAGTACATAGGAAGGTGTGTGCAAACAGAGCCACCAGAGATGTATTTTTCTCTTTCTATTTTTTTTTTCTAGGAATATCAACATATAAAAATAAAGGAATACTGAAATGCCTTGGAAATTATGTATTTTTCTATAAGGGTAGTTTAGCCTACATTGATGTCAATTTATTATGCTCTAAATTAATTATAAAAGAACCAAAAAGAGTCCCATTTTTTAAAAACCATAATGGGTCAGTGTGCACATAAAACCAGAGGGGACTAATTATTGAAAAATCTGTTTCAGCCAAAATCTCAGCCAGGCAAGGTTAACCTATTTCAAAGAAAATAACCCAATAAAACGTAGCTTTACTAAACAAAAGCATTATAAAAATATCAGTCTCATTAACATATTATTACACTACATAGTAATGAAACAGACTCTGAGATTGAATAAATGGCAGTGAGTCCTAAATTCAGTACATTTCACTTAAAGATCAGAGGCTTTCTGATTTTTCGAGTACAATTAAAAACAATTTCTTCATACAATTAGCTATGTTTTTTAAGAGCAGAGCACCCAGTGAAGTTCTTCTAGAGTATCAAAGGCGGGTTAGTATAAAGCGTTCAAATCTGGTTTTGATAGATACTATCATATACCTGGAAGTGTACGGAAAAACAAGACAGAATGTTTTTCTCCAGTAAGTACTGGTGACAGAGTACTCACTATCTATGAGTAATACCTAATATGGATAAATATATATAATTTTTAACTCTAACTGTCCCTGGATCCCTACATGAGTATGCTTTGAGAAAACATACTCATTCATGTAAGAACCATCAGAGTTGAGAAAATCCGTAATGTCAATACCACACTACTTATTGCTCATATTCACCTCACACCGCTCAAATTAAGTGCAAACATTCTATGCAGATATAAATCACACTGTAGGATCACCTCTACATTCACCTCACCAGAGCATATTTGGCGTGGGTTATTTCGTGAATGTCGTCTGCCATGTAGAATTTGGATGAATCTTGGTAGGATCCTAAAATGTCCTTCCCTTAAAAGGCGGCGTTGAGACATTGTGTACCCCTGTATCTTCACCGAGTTATACACCAAAGGAAACAAAAATTCAGCTCTTCAGAATTGCACTCTTCTAACGCACTGAAAGATACTCTGACTTTGTTTTAAAATGTCAATGGAACTGCAAAATTTTTTCATCAAATTCAGCCTACCAAAAAAGATGTAAAAGAAAGGCAAATTTAAGGAACTGGGAGCGGGTACAGTTCAGTTATTTGTATTGCATGTGCTTTTCCTCAGAAACCAGTCCCTGGTTCTATTACTAAAAAAACCCCAAGAAAAATTGGTTGTACTTAATGGATGGAAAATGCCAAGATAGTTTCTGCACGAAGCTGCAAGGCCCTCTCAGTTCCTAGCACGGTGTACCCAGCACACAGGGCATCTTGCCACGGCTTTGAGTCTGCTGTCAGTGTGACGAGTATGAATAAAGGAGGCTCGGCTTCTCACGGCAGCAGATGAAATTTTGGAAAAAAAAAATAAAAAAAAAGGTGAAATGGACTGTTATTCAGTGTTTCATCCAAAATAACTGTTGACAAACTGACAGCCATGTGCTGTTTCCAATGAATAAAAGCCCCTGCAAAGCATCCAGTTCGTTAGTGCACGCCAGCTGCAAAGGGCGATCCAATGCCGCTGCTCATCCCAAGTACGATCGCCTCTCTCTTCACAATCCTTATCCTTAACGTGAGGGATGTTGAGTGGTTGCAAAGACACATCCAACTGTTCTCCTGAAGAAGGGCGAGTTGAAGATCTTTCTTCTATCTTCACAGTTTTGCTCCTAAATTCATAACTCGGCACTGCACGGACAGAAATGTCAAGCTGAGGCTGTATTTCCTACTCCCGTGTCTGAAGTACCCCGTGTCCCTCAGGGGCCAGCAAATCAAAAGAAAATACTGTTGTCAATACAAGGGTGTCAGTTAGAAACTCCTCTTCAGGTCAAGTCAGACTTTAACCATCAATCCGTCTCCTCTTCCTCCCACTGAATTTGCACAGAAGTGAGGACTGAGTCCCTCAAAGGTAAAGCCCGATTCCAGAATACACAGGCAGAGAGAGGTCTCAAGAAACATGTGAATCTTCCTGGGAGTTAACAAACAACTAATAGGAAGGAAGGGAGGGGAAACGAATCCCAGGCTTTCTTAAAACACATCAGGAAACCCTACACTGTCTGTTCCCCCTGTCTTTTTCAATGCAGGAGAGAGGAAATTGATAATGCTGCTTTAGTTGGCAGTCAACATTTTCCTCTCAGTCCTGTTTAACTATGTCCTGTATGGCCACAGATCCACCACTACCCCAATACATACCATTGCACACGTCGAACTGAAGAAGTAAGCGCTTTGAAAGACAGCGTACCAACAACTATCATTACTCTGAAAGCAAATCAAAACACGTAACTTTTAGTTAAGTCACACTGAAGTAAATATTGACTAACCAATTACAAAATACTGGCTTGAATATACCTTGCTAACAGAGGAGAATCACTACAGTTTTAGCTGGAAAATGGTTGACTTTCAACAGGAAATCACAGGCAAATGTGATAATCTTGAAATGTGATGATCAAGAAAGGTATCAAAGTAAATAGAAACTGATCCATTTCACACAAATATAACTTGCTTTCCAAATTCATTATACTAGGCAGATGGACCACTGCATACTGCAGCCATGTTACTCATCCTGGGTCAAACACCTACCTAGCTAAAGGGAGGGAACAGCTTAGTGGTGGAAAACCACTATGCTACACACTGCCACTGTACTATATATTCAAACAAAAATATTTGTTTGAGTATATAGTTCAAACAAAAGAGGAACGGAAATGAGGCACAGTATCCATATTAGAAAATAGTCCACATTTTCTTGCACTGCTCATCATTGGAGGGCAGAAGGAGTGGTTTTGGTCAAATAATGGGGAACAATAGCATCTGCAGAGACAACACAGCAACCTGCTCCTTGGGGCCATGTTTCCAAGTGAAGGGACTAAATGTGACCAGGAGACAGCTGTGGCAGATTGCCAACCATCAGGGCTTTCCTCCTGCCTGACGGGGGGGTTAGGGGCACAATAGCCTCATGACCAAAGGCCTCAATCTGACAGTTGAGTGGGATGCTGATGATACTACAGAACTTCTTCCAGCAGCTGAACCACCAGGTAGAAAAGTGACTGTCCCAGTGGTGTTTTGAGCATGTGGTGACACTAATGGCACACAGTAGAAACCTCACCAACAATTTGTGCAGAAGATTATTACAATGAAGCAAAAGGATGTTCTCCTTGCTTTCTTCATGTATCAAATGCATGCAGAAGATTGATGACTTGAGTTGTAAAGTTATTAAGTACACACAATCCTACTGAAAGCTAGCCATTAGCTACATCCCTGTCCACAAAACAAGCTTTTAATCTTCTTTCAAGCACTCAAATTTATGCCTAGAAGCAAAGAAATTAATCACAACAATGCCTATGGTGGTGCACAATCAGAAGGAAACAGATGGTGTAATGCAGTGTTTTTCAAACAGCAGCAGCCTCTATCTCCAGGAAAATAATCTGAATATTTTCCCTTGCCGTTGGCATCACTAAAACAAAAGCTCCTATTAGAAGGGTTTCTCCTCTGCTCTGTACTGCAGCAGCAGACTACACAGCAGTCTAAAGACAGTAACATTCTTTCAGTGTTTGTCGGCAAGACCAACTAGACTGCCCCTATCTCTTCTTTCACATGGCATGAACAGTAACGTTCAATGGGGAACACCTCCATGATTATCTTTCAATGACTACAGACTGCCTGATGGAACCAACAAAATTGTGGCAATTAAACAGGGCTTATTTTTCTCATGCTTCATTTCCTGGTTTGTTTCTGACTGCAGGCGTAGTTTTCCACATTGCCAAGAGAAGCAGCCACACTGACTTATGTCTGTATACTCTCTTCGACTCTTGAGTCCAGAGAATCTCACAATATTTCAGTACAATAACTTCAAGCTTTCTTGGGTATCATTACATGAAGCTGCCATCACTTTTATCACCCATTTGCACGGGTGTTCTCATCTTTCCTTTCATCTTTTGTTTGGATAGGAGCCTTATCTTTATGGGACATAAATGCCCTGCCGTGATTATTCGTCCAAACCCTAACAATTATTTACAGGCCCTTCCTTACATCCTCACAATCAGTGCAGCACTGAAATGTTCACATTACAGGACCATGTATCCCTCCCAACTGTAGAGTGGAGGAGGCTCTGGTAGCAGAATCAACACTGCTCTGGTGTTTTTCCTGCGTTTCTTCCACTCCTCAAAACAAGTTAATCTCCATACCATATTCATATGCCACAGCCACTGGTGCTGCCATTTCTCTTTAACTGTAGATCACGTTTTTCAGGGAAAAGAGTGTACCTCATGGACAAGAGAGCACAGCACCTCTAATGCCTGACAATGAGATCTCCTGTCTTTTCCCCTGGAGCCCCTTCAGGGAGGAGCTTCTGCAGGGAAGCTTCGGTATCAGAAGTGCCATCATATCCCTGATAAAAACCCAGAGCGCTGAGTGCAAGAGAGATCTGTCATGAAGAATACAAAAGACTATGAAAATTATATAGGGAATTGACTCTAACACACACATATAGAACTCAGAAATTACTGTTTCTTGGAACAGTTGCTGAAAAACAGATATAAGGGTACACACTACCTAAATCTCATAGTCTTTCTAAAAGGTCCAAGTGCCATATGGAACTTTCAGCATCAGCACGCACACAACAACAATAGAAATGAAATGAGGGGGAAGGAAAGTGAAATGTTGTTTAGATTTCTCCATTTAGAGCATGCTTCACCAACTCTCTCTGCACACATATTTAGTCTGTTGAGAGCAGTAGTACAAACAGAAAGCTAAACTGGACTCACGCTACCTTATTGAACAAAATTACCATTTTGCACACATTAAAAATATAACATACAAACTACTTCTAAGCTGAAATGTAATCTCTTTTATAGAGTTGAATACATGTATACCATAACGAAGTCACACTGACTGTTGCTATGCTTAGTCCTGAGATTTCTTGTAACTATATATAAATGTTGGATTATAGCACGTACTACGCTTGTGTTCATTTTTAAAATCAAAACCAAGTTGCAAAAAATTAATCCATGCCAGAGGCTAGTCACTAGGCTAAACCAGTAAAGAGTCAACTAGAGGCTGAATTTAAATGAAAAAGCAAGTGTAGTAAGACATTAGAGACGTAGAACTTGAATTTTTTTTTTAATCCACAAATTCCACAAGGCTCCTGTTGAGGTTAAAGACTGAGGGAAAACCTGTCTGAAAACCCAAGAAATAAATTATTCCATGAATATTCTAGTATTCTGGAAATACAAGAGAAGAATGAATCTTCCTTTTTCAATGTGGATGAGATGAATATAAAGTTTAGGTACATCTTTTGCCTACGTTATTTTTACGCTTGCTAGAGCAGGATAGTTGTTCTTATATTTCACTTTCAGGTTACTCTATCAGAACATCCTCTCTAACAAAAAGTTTAGAAAGGGCTCCAAGAGTGTAATCTGGAGAATCTGTGGACTGAAATTATATTTAACAAAATACCATGACATATAAGGGGAAGCTGCAGTAGAGAGAAATCTCAGGAATAGACAGGAATGGAGATATATACTGGCAAAGATAAAAGCTATTACAAATTAATTCAGTATCTCCCCAAAACATAGGCAGTGATATGTATACTCAATATTTTGATATTAATTTATTAAAGGTTAGGAGTTAAAAGAATTATTTGGTTTTATGAGAAATTTACGCAAAACCCCTGAATTAAGTTACAGGAGTGAATTAGGTTAGTTGACCAAGCTTAATCCTAACTGGATGTATCTGCTGAGAGACAAACCACAGCTGTAATAAGCACGAGATGAATGTAAGTAGATCAGGACTGAGATAAATGGACAGCTTGCATTCTATTTATACTTGCACATTATGCTGCTGAACCACAGCTGCCAGTCTTTCTTTAAAGCAATCTCTCTCAAAAAATTTTGAACTAAAATAACCCCTAAGATCAATACAGAGTGTTTCCTAATTTAAATGTACAATAAGAAACAAAAAAAACCCCAACCTCACAAGATATAAAATTAGAGTTTCAATATTCTGGTAGCGTTAATATTAAATTGTCAAGATAATGAAAAACTTGTAAAGCCTAACATCTGTCCCTCTATTTAAGTAATCTTATATTGCTTGTCTGAATTTCCTGAGGGTTAGCAATAAATTTGATCCATCTCTAAAAGGACAACTTCCTCCACTGTTAGCAACAGAAAATACTCAGAAAATCACAGCAGATCAGACAAATAACTGGAAAAGAATGGCTTTTTATGACCAGCCAAGCAAAGTGCAGTTTAACATCTAAGAATACAGCTCTTCTAGTTTGTCCTTTAATGTAAGTCCTTGCCTTTTGATGGCAACTAGCAATGAATTTCAAAACTTCAGAGATGTTCTGGGAAAGAGCAGGGAAACAGCACTTACGCTGCTGAAGACCAGGAGGGCAGAACATGGGAAAAGCCTAATTAGCTCCTGGTGCTAAACCAAAGCTGCAGGTAAAGGCTGCCATGACACAGAGTTAATTAAGCAGCTGCCACCCCCAGTTCACTCATTTACTTAAATTCTATTAGGTAAAACGACTTGGTAAATGACAAGTACAGGTTGGGGTTGAGCAGATATGTCAGAGATAAAAGGCTCACCTTTTTGGTCAGGAGTGGAGGCACGTGAAGAACAAGAATCTGTTCCGATTTGGAAGCTCCTGGGAATTATTCCTGTCCTGTGCTTGATACGGGCCTGTGCTTTCACCCAACCCCACCAGCTCAGCTCTGGGCTCAGCGCCCAACTGCTGCTGCTGCGAGCACAACGCAAGGGAGGGAGATGACCACAGCAGGCGGTGGGCCCACCAAGAGGGGATTTTGGTGGCAAAAGAAGGAGAAAGAAAGTGATGGGAGACCTTTGATGTCACTGCACAGCTGTGCCTGCACACCACAGAGTCACAGCAAGGGGAAGCTGCTGATGTAAACAACGGCAGAGAAAAGAAGTAGCTTCAAATGGTTTATTAATTACGCCTTTATTGGCAATGTCCTGTAAAGATATTCCAGTTTTAGACACTTTGGCCATTCCCAGCCCACACACCCAGTGGTCATTCCCATCACATGCCAACTACATCTATACTCAATAATAATAATAATATTAATATAACCAAGGGGTTGAAGGTAAGAAGTTGCCTTTATACATTAAGTTAAGCTAGTGGAAGCTGTATTCAAAAATGATCTAATATGTGTATATACATACCTATGTGAGCATATTAAAATTAATAATACATGCAGTCAACAACATGGACTGACCTTGCAGCAAGCAGTTCTGTGCAGAATGAGACGGCGAAGAGAAAGACAAAATTTGGGGTCAAACAAACTTTTGCTGGAATTTAGGAGTGTTTTAATTACGCTTAAAAGAGGGCTCTTGCTTGAACTGTAGCAGGTACTATTTCCCCATTGGGTTGACTCCCTCGGGAGAGGGAAAAGGGGTCTGTATGCATTTAACCTCTGGCCAGACACCGCTGCTTTCCCCAGCAGGGTCTGCCACATTTGAGGTTAGTGACCAGCTCACTAATGAAACCTATGCTTTCATTCCTCTACAGAGTGATCTCTTGCACCACTTAGGAACATGTTTCTCAATTGCTCAGAAAGACTGATACTGATGAGGTTCAAGGCACTGCAAAACCTATGATCAGGTGGTTGATTTTCAAAAGGTCGTTTCCTGAAGATGATACCTTTGACATTTACAATGCGTGGAATATGGTATAGACCGCTGCTGGATCTGTGCAGGTACCAGAAGGGACGGACCCTGGCTATAGTTTATAGGGTTCTCAATAATCTAATGTGTCCAGTGAGAAAGGACTGCTGTGCACCTACATAAATAGGTGACGTTGCCTCGCTCTGCTACCGTAGGCCAGAAGCACCCTCAGAGCCTTCAGCCTCTGATACTGTAATTTCCTTGCTCTGAAAAAAAGTTCTCTGTTGCCATGCTCTTTGGACCCAAGGGATCTCGCGCTCAGCTCTCACCTCTTCCCAGTCAGACTTCAATTCTTTTCCACATTTCACAATCCTCCCTCTTTAGTCTCTCTGTGAATGGGGTATTAATAAAGCAAAAAGAGTTTTCAGTTGAGTAGCTGCTTTGAAATTCTTCTGCATGCACTGTTACACCGATTACAAATTTATGTGGCAGCAATCCACTCAGCACAAAAGAAACGGTGCTATTAATACTTCACAAAGCTAGTATGCAGCTATAAGTAATACCTTTTAGGGACCTTTTAGAAACGCTATCAAAATCCCTAGGCTGTAAAAACCTAATACAGGGGTTTTTTTAGGCCACTGTTAGGATACAGCGCAGTAGGTTTTCTGTTACAACTTTATGAAATGCCCATGGGGTGCACGAGTGATAAATCAATCACCTAAGAATTTGGAGAAATAACTAGATTTTCATAAAGAATTAATGAACTGCTGATTTCCATGTCTGTTCATGCAGGCCTCCACAAAAATAAGATTTTCTCTGTGTACAGAAAACATGTTTAGCTGCACTGGAATGAAGGGTGCTACATGGTGGTTTACTAGACAAAGTTTTACTCTCTTCAGAGTTAGTTTGCCTCATTCTGCTTATCTGCTAGCCAGTTCTAGTGGACATTTTAGTTATACAATCCTAAAGACATTTGAACAAATAGATCTAAACACACAGTGAAAGAGACACCAAGGGTCTTTATGCCATCTGGAACCATGAAGGGCAAGTCTGCATTTAAGTTTAAAATGAAAAGTTCTTTGACAATTGAGAATCAAAAGACAATTTACTTCTGAAAAAGTAAAACAAATGGTATATGGTACTTGGCTGTAACTCTTAGAAAGACTGATAAACTCATTCCATCTGTAGCATTTTCTCAGCAAGCACAAACACTAAATACAGCCACAATCACACAAGCACTCTGACCAGACGCTGTACTGCTGCCAAAGGGAGGATTCCCTCTCCCTCTCTTGCTTCCCTGATGTGGGCATTTACATGGTGAATTATTCATGGATATGTCCCAGGTAGGACAAGCAGGACAGGGACACATGATGTGGCTCCTGGTTAAAGTCAATAATCTTGGCACAAAATGTGGTATCTGGAAAGCTGCTGAAATTACAAATACCTATTGTTTTCCAGGTTGGGCATATTGGTTAAGGGTTATTTCCTCAAATGAGTACTGTACGCTGTGCTTGTCTCTTTTGGATTCTTCAGCAAAAATCTTCACGTGATTTAATAAAATAGAATTACTGATTACTACGTATGGCTATACGCTTAGAGCTCCAGTAAAGGTACAATGGGCAAATGCATCATTGGATTTACAGTCTCCAAATGCATTATTATGTCAAAACACATTGAAAGATACTGATGATTTTGTGAATTAAATATATGAAGTCAAAATAAGTGATGGAATCATGGATCCTCTTAGTCTCATCGCATGAGAACACTGAAGAAAATAACATTATTAGTATGGAAGCTACTGAGAAAGGAAAACCAAAAACCAAAAAAAGTATAGCTGAGCAAAAATATTTTCCTACATATTCTCTCATGTGAATACACCCTACAAAGAGTACAAAATGTAGTTCCCCACAGCTGTAGTGCTGTACAACCAAAGGTCAATTGCAATCAGTAGCCCTTTCCTTCCTCTCCGATTTTGGTCTCATCTGTTACATTTGGGTTTGCAGATTATTTTTGTCCAGGCAATCTAAATGATGCTTCTCACTCGTCACTTAAAGACAGTGCTGTGCCAGCAGTCTTTGTTCATCCCCATACAGAAGAAATGACACACAGGCATGCTCTGCAATCCATCAAGGATTTTGAGTGTGACACTTAAAATCATTACGCCGTTGCTTCATTCTTCATTTCACTCTTCATCCTAAACTGACTAGATCAATCTCCGTTTGTCTGAGGAAGATGATGATGACACTGAAAGTGAAGCTATTCAGAAAGCAGCAGCAACAATGCCCACACTAAAAGACTGATACAGGAGACTTGGTCTCAGAGATGAAGCAGTTGGGATCTTTGAGAAGACTGATCTGCTCCAGACAGCTGCCGTCACTTCCAGGTGACCATTCTGATCCCACTCTCACTACTCCATCCACCATGGCCTATATACTGTCCCTGCACATTTAAACTGTGTGTAGTTTTGGTCCATACACACATCCCACCCTCCCCACAGAAAAACTGCTTTTCCCTCTAACCAGCCTCCAGTGTTTCACTTGTGTGAGACTACAGCTGGCAGAGCAGGGTGGTCAACAGTCTGCAGTGGAACTCCAAACCAGAAGACAGGCTCATCTCCAGAACCGTTTTCAGTGACATCCAGTGATAGGAGAAGGGGCAATGGGTGCAAGCTGGAACATAGGAGGTTCCACTTAAATATGAGGAAAAACTTCTTCACAGTGAGGGTGACTGAACACTGGCAGGGGCTGCCCAGGAGGTTGTGGAGTCTCCTTCTCTGGACACATTCAAAACTCGCCTGGACATGTTCCTCTGTGATGTGCTCTAGGAGTTCCTGCTCCGGCAGGGGGATTGGACTAGATGATCTTTCAAGGGTTCTTCCAATCCCTGAGATTCTGTGATTCTGTGAACTGCTCTTTCATTTTGCAAACAAACATAAATTGGAGACTTGGTCGAAGGAGCAATCTTTGTTCAGTTTTGTGATGTGCAGAGGCCATGGCACATGGCACCGCTATTAGTAATGCACAGGTCTGCATGGGATATTGATAATTTTGTACCCTTAGATGCAGGTAGCGTATCTGGGAAGCACCATGCATATATACCTTCCCCATCAGAAGAATATATGGGATTTCCAGATACATCCTCGGAGTCAGAAGCAGGTAGGAAAATGAAACAGCAGATGCACAGATGCTGCAGTTCATGTTAAGGGTACACAAAACCCAAACATTTTAGAATTTCCCACCTGCTCCCAAATCCAAATAAATCCAAATCAAACCAAAGTTATATCAAGGAAAACATTGCTACTGACTGCAGAAACTTTGCAGAATACAAGCTTAACTGTATAGAGTTTATATAGCTCCTTATTAAACCATGAATTATACCATGTGTGCTTTTCCGCATCAGATTTGAGTGGCAGAGTACTCTGCTTTGTAGCTACATGCTTGGACTTCTCTGCTGTGCTGGATACTTATAATATCTTATAGTATTTCCCCATATAGAACCATTTAATAATCTTCAAACATTTAAAACCAATCTGGGAAAACCACTACAATGTATAGTACACAGATACGGCGAAACAAAACAAAACCAAGTTAATAACCAAAAGAAACAACTGGCTAGTATGAAAATTAACAAAACCAGATCATTTTAAGTAGTAAGAACTAGAAGTCTTCATGAAGTCACTGTATTTTGATCTATTAAAGTTCCATTTAGAGCTAGCAGGAAATTTTTTGCTCAAGAAATAAGCTCTGCCACAACAGCACTGGAACGGTTGCGTGCTTTACTGGAAAGATTTTAACCACTGGGAAAATTTTTAAGAGTGCAGGCTGCCACCAAATTTCACCATCCAGGCAGGGGACAGGTCCCATATGCCTTGCCCATGTATCCAAGGACACCAGAGATTCCTGGAACACCTCGATCCCTGGACCCAACCGAGCATATCCCTAGTAAGCAGATTGGCTTTGGTTGGATGGTTGGATGAGATGACCCCAAAGAAGCCCTTTCCAATCTAAATTATTCTCTGATTTCTTGCCAATTTATCTCCCTTGCTGCTATCCAGCTGTGTTCACTGCTTTGATTCCCACAGAGAAACAGGGAACCGGTTTTGGTGTTTAACTTACATCCGTTGTTTCAATTTCCTAGTGAATTATTAATTTAGAAGAATTTTATCTTCCTCATTTTAGAGTTATGTGAAGAAGCCAACTGGTAAAGTAAACATTAAATTATTTACAAGTTGTGCACACATGCAGGCAGATAAATGGTGTATCATTATATATTTAACAGTTGTTAGAAAGTACAGAAACTATAAGCATGATAGCCAAACTCCTTTGTCAATGGAGAGAAAAACAGTCTTCAATTACGTGTTAATTTTTTTAGACACCGAAGAGCTAAAGCAAATGTATTTAAGGTAGATCTAAAATCTGTACAAACTTCAGAGCTACCAAAGCAAGCAGTTTCTGGCTGCAAATGAAGGAATGAGGCTCCATTTCCCTATTGGCAGAGTTCTTCCCGAAAGGCAATTAAACCCCTGCTCCACGTTTTAGCAGGGTGGAATTGAATAAATCACTGGTGTGCAGAACTTTCAAGTGCTGCCAGCTGATTAGGTTATCGCAGACTAGGAGAATAAATTATAAATTCATTTCTAATGTAACAGATCCTAAATCCTCAAGTCTCCAAGTACCAGCTCTATTCAGTTTGCTTAAATGAAGGATTATGCCTTCTTATTTTGGTGCTCGAGAAATAAAGAACTAAGAAATAAGATTAAACTGCTGAATTTTTACACCTTACAACTCCAAATAACCCCTACACATGATGAAGACAAGTAGTGTAAACAGAATTCCTCATAATTCAGCCTTTCCAAATGTAGTTACTGTCTTATATATGTGGCTGAACAACCTCTTTCAAATAAAATTTAACCAGAAATAGCTTTGAAAAATGGAAATAGGTTTGAACCACCAGCCTCTGAGTACATACTACAAAGTAACCATGACACAGAACAAAATACTGCTATACTCTTTTTTTTTGCCCTGTAACTTCACATTTTTCTCAAAAACTGATTTTAAAGATATTTCTTTCTTAATGTCCATATACTTTACACAAAGACCTTCTGTTAAAATTCTATCTGAATGGGGCTATCTGACCCCCCTTTCCCCCAAATGCACACAGACAGACATAGTCATTAAAGGATTGGCTGAACAAGATCTCCTTTCTTTTCTGAAGGGGCCTCTCTAACAAAGGACCTTGGAAAGTAGTCCTTATTGTTAGGCACCCAGTGATGCAATCTTTTATGGTGGTGAAGATTTAGGATCTACTTCCTCTACGACCTGACAAATAGTCACGTCTCTTATCCACACTGGCTTAGCATCCTCCTACCCTCTGGTTTGGACAAATTGTTATGGCTTGTCATTGATTTTAATTTCAGCAGGAACCCCCTTCAGCACCTAGTACAAGCTCCACCGTATGCAGAAGGTAATTTTCTATCCATAATGTGTTAGGCCCATAACCTCTGGTGTAACAACAGCAAAAGGAAAGGGTAAAGGCATCTCCAGCTTTGGGCCTTGCCACAGCTCCCCAGAAACACCCAGTCTGGCCGGAAGCTCACTCCTTTGCCTGGTGCAAGCCCCTGTCTCCTCTCAGCAACAGAAGACCATCAGGTGCAGGAGGCAGAAGGATCCCCAGCGGAACAAATGTGGCTGCTGGTGCAAAGTGGACATGAGCCTCCCAGCTTGGGGAAGGCAAGTCAGTGAGACTGCAGAATGAGGGGAAGGGAGACTGGACTTGGGTGATGGAAGATGTTGGGCAAAAAGAGTCACCTTTTAGTCAGAGGAGACACTGTGAGGCCTGTGGAAGGGAAAGGACCTGGTAACAGGGGAGGCTGGGGAAGGGTATCAGGGACTGAAGGACAGTGAGGACAGAGGAGATACAAGTACTGGGAGAGGAGATGTAGTGTGAGGCTGGGTAGTGCAGGTGGACCTCAGGCAGGAGACCAGAAGAGTGACCTGCTTAGGACAACGGCAATAGGAAAGCAAAAGGCCAATATAGGAGTTTGCAAGACTCATCTGAGGAGAGGAGAGCAACTCTACCATGCAAAGGAAATACCTTCTGGCTTTGCCCAAATTGCTGTTTGGTGCTGGCTGATCGACACTTCACTTGGAGCAGCTGTTTTGCTGCAGTGTATTAAAGAAAAATGACAAGAAAGACTTCAGATCATCTGATCATTCCGTTCCTATTGTGTCAATGAAGAAATGTTCCTCACCACACAGACAGGGAGAGCAGTGCACATGTGTGAACAAGGCATCATGATAAGAAACAACCTAATTACTGCTTATTTTGACATTACAAGCACTGACTGTTTAGGGACACAACTTTTAATCAAGTGTGGTAAAACACAACTTGACTTGATGATCCCAAGGACTTGATGATCCCAAGGGTCTCTTCCAACCAACCTATATGATTCTACAACAGCTTGGTGAGCTACCTGCTCTTACATGATCTTACAAGTGATGGTTAGTGGCTTGCAGAGCAAAAAATGCAAGGCCCTGGAGGAGAAAACATTTGGCAGTTGGTTGGACAAACCTTGACATACCTTGTTTACTTTTCAGAGTGTATCTTTTGCCTCAAATCCATGATTTAAGGCACTTTCCAAATGAAAGAAGAAACAAGTTTGAGTATATTTCTCATCAGAGAAATCACAAGAGGAGCATTAACTTTGCAACATTAACTTAACATTAACTTTGCAAGCATTGTAAATAAGTAATAAAAGTTAATGACCAATAAGTGACCACAATGTTCTCAGATAACATTTAAAATAAATAATTTAGCACCACAAAATAAGTTTATTATGAGTATAGACTTGTAAACGGAAAAAAGAAACACATAATAAGTATGTTTCATATCAAGGCCAGCAAAACAGCATGAAGCTGCCACGTAACTGGGCTTTTCTTTGTCAGAACAGATTAAATGACTAACCTTTACAATATTCCAGTTTGAAAAAAAAGTCACTAAAATTTGCTTTCTTCCTTTTGTCTGATGGCTTCAGCAGAAAATTGCCTTCTCATCACAAACGTGGCTAAAGCTATAAGGAAAACAGTCTAATCCACCCCCTGAGGGCAAATCTCAGGCAAAAGCAGTGCTTGCAAAGTGGTTTGGGACCAACTATTTTCAAAAAGCTTCAAAAATTAAAACTTAAAAAAAAAAAGGTTGCTGCTGGGTTTTGATTTTGTTTTTCTCAACTGGCCTAATTTATTAAGTGGCAATAATGTCATTTGTTACTAACAGTCAAACTACTGCTTCACATTAGAAACTTGTGTTTGAGGAAACTGCAGTTTTGTTGACTAACATCTGTCAGAGCCTAACAAGCTACCCAAAGTGTTGACTTACACAGTGTGACACCAGAGTTCTGCATTAAGCTTTGTGGAATGGGCATTTTATGCCATTTCAAATCCGTCCCTAAAAAAACAAAGACAAGTACAAAGACAAAAAACTAAACCAACATTGGAGCAGAAGTGCTACTTCAAATCTTATTGACAATAGCAGCTGAAGAACACCACTGGGGAACAGCCCCAGATACCTGGTTTTACCTACAGCCCTCATCAAACTGATGCCAGACAGGCCACTTCCAGATGAGGCAACGTGAGGGTGATTGCCATTTATTTCCCTGGGCTCCCACCCCAGCCATGCCCTGATTTTATCAGGGGAGGAGATGCCCAAGTGCCAAGGCCGCCCTCACCCTGCTCTCTCCCATCCCACCCCATCCCAAGGAAAGGAAACCCAGGTGACTGAGCTGGGCAGGAACCACAAGAGGACTGCCACCTCCAAAAGCAGACCTGATAAGAGAGACCATTTGGCACACCCCCCTTATTCTCCCAAACAAGAGCAGGCACAGCTAGTAAAACTGCTTGAAGCCCACTGAAAGTACTGTGCAGTGATGTGCCTGACCTTATTTCTTGCTGGGAATGTTCCTCCCTCATCAATTCCACCACGCTTGCCTGATGTTTCCTTTTTTGCCTTGTTTAATACAGATAACAAGTTACTTGAGGCAGGGAGCTGTCGAGCGCAGTATAGCTCAGCTGCAAAGGGCACGGCAGGCTCTGCAGTGCCATGGCCAGGAACAAAAATAGAGCTGAGCAGATGACCAGCCTTTAAAACAAACACAGTTTCATTTATTCGTACTTTAATAACCTGCCTAATGTGTTATTAGCAACATACTTTCAGAATCAGGCTTTGACCCTCAAAAAATGCCTTTTTAAAGGCATAAATAGCTCAAACTAAGATTTCTCCCTCCCTCTCTGATCCCCACCCCCCACCCCACCCCCAGGTATTTATGAATACAATGGTAATTTTCAAAGCCTGCGATCTGCAGTATAAATGATGCTATACAATTACATCTGATACTTCTTTCTGAGTACCTCACAAGCCCAGCAAACTGCAGCCAGTGCAGCTGCCCGTGGAGCCCTCTAAGCCCAATGGGACAAAGGGACCCTGAGGGCCAGGGTGGCCCACGCAGAACCAGACATGCTGTGAGGCAGGACCCGTGGAAGGGAGGCTCTGCAAATCCCCAGCTCAGCACCCAGCACGGCCCAAGTTCCCTGCACAGCCCAGCGATGCACAGCCAGCAGGAACCGAGCAGAGCTGTGGGCCTTCCTCTTCTTAATACGCGTGGGAGGCTTGGGAAGCCGCACAGAGGCTAATGAACAAAACCAACCCCCATAGGACTACCCCAACAGCTGATCTGCTGCCAGGAGCAGGGAGCAGAGAGAAGGGTTAGGGAAGAGTGGAGAGCTGGACTGCAAGTTGTCTTGGTTCCTTTTTGCCCACGTCTATCTTTAAACCTCAATACTGTATACTGCATTTGCTCCTACTTAATGCCCATAGGGCTAAGCCACTATACCAGCCATGCATCCCACCTCTCACATGTCACAGAAACTCCCAGACTGGCTCTCAAACCAGCAAGGCTGCTGGTCCAAGGCGGTGGTGATAATGAGCGAGCGGGAAGGGAAGACTCCCTTTTCTCGTACCACTGCCTGCTCCCACTTTCCTTCTCAGGCAGGACACACACCAGAGAGCCACCAGTGACACCACAGCTCAGGCAATGCCCACGTGCAAAAGGTCAGGAGCTACTTGATGGGAAAGGATGGGAGAGGAACTCCTGAGGGAACATGGGGGAACAGGAGGCGCCAAAAGGCAACACCCAGATCCCCTTCCTGCCTTGGCAGCCACACATCGGGACTGTCTCAAATACCTGTATTTCCCTTCTAAACACTCTTGGATCTCTCTAAATTCTCACCCTCCTTAAGGGATAAAAATTTAAATCCTGCCTGCTCTCACCAGCTCAAATAAGAGTTCCCTGCAGTATCATATAAATGTCAGGCAGAGTCTTAACTGAATTCACTCCTAGACCATTACAGTAAAAGAACCATCACGGGGGTGGGAGGGTGTTTAAAAATAATGTCAAATAAAGCCCATAGTAATTATTCTGTTTCCATGTTTTAAAAGGCAGGTGGTGCGATGCAGAAAAGTTTGTCCTCTATCTTCTGAAGGCTGGATAGGAAATGTTAGTACTACTTCAATTTAGGTATGTGCAAAATTAATAACATCGTATTTATGCATATCTTTACTGTCCTGATACAAAATTTATGGTAGCCCTCTGTGCCATCCAGCTTTTACCAGACTTTTTAAACTCCCTGTTAGATCTTCAAAAAAGTAAACAATTGCTTTGAAAAACACCTCCACCTGTCACGCTGAAATAATTCATCTTCTTCCTTCATACAGCAACAGAGAGAAGCTGTTTCTATTAATATCCCTCTCCCGCTCCGGGCTGTACGCTCTCAGAGCACTTCAGAGATAGTCTTTTCAAAGGAACTGACTGTGAAATAACCATGGCACCAAAGTCAGGAGTAGATTGCAACGTCCTTGAAAGGTAAATACAGTGCGAGTAAGGGTAAGAAATACCGAGAGACTCAGCAAAAGGAAGTGAAGAAAGTATACAATTAGAAAGCTGGGAATGCTGTGTGATGTTTTTTGGTTTTTTTTTCTTACCTTTACTTCATAAATTACTTCAAAAGTGATTTGTCTGATGTAGAAATGACCATTTTTTTCTGCAAGCTGCTGATACCATTCCGAACACCATCAAACAACTTCAATAGCTTCCTCTTGCTCTCTCCAATGAGCCCAGATGTTCTTTGCCTCTCTGTACCTTCAAATCTCAGAACTCCAAAGTACTTCCCATGGGTCATTTGCAGCCTCAGCAGACTTCACAGAGAACCCAAAAAGGGGGTTTTTGACTGTGGCTGTCCTTGACAAAACCAGCTGTGTCAGGATCACAGCAAATGTCTGGGTCCCGAGCAGACTGCAGCTGTCTCATAATTAGAGCCTGGCATCTACTCAAGCATGAATTAAATAATGATGATGAATTTTCATCACTATTGTGATTCTCTGTATGTAGGTCATATTCCACCATAACTATTAAACATACAGCTATTGTGTTTCAGACACTGTATTATGGGGGCCCCAGTTTCATCTCCTACTAGATGACTATCTATGAGCAAAACATCCAGAAAATCTTCCTATACCAGCTCGTTTCTGCCAGTTTTCTATTCTTGTCCAAGCTGCACAACCAAACACACCTGTTTTGCTTCTTTACCCCAGCTTTTTCTTTCTCTTCTCTTCTTCCACTGTCAACAGTCCTCAAAGTAAGCTGGAGAAATCTCTTCCTCAAAAACAAATGTCCTTTTTTTTCTCTACTTTGCTTCACTGAACGTTTGTGTGGGAGCTTTCATTTTGTTCTGAGGTATTTTTAGAAGAACAGCCCATTTGATATAAATGTACTTTGCCATTACAAATATGCTGAATGTCTGAGTAAAATGTGTCAAAAAAGTGAAATGCTAAGTATAGAGAGGATCAAGCTGTCTTTGTTAAATCCGTTGGGCAATAAGAACCAAGTTACAGACTTGGCTGGAAGCTGAAAACAAAGAATAAGCCAGTGTTTGGAGAGAGGAGTGCACCATATATGGCAGCAAGAGGGGACAAGATGGGTACATTTTGCCCTGCCACACAGCAGGCTCCTGCCTGACAGTTCGGGCACTTCTCAGAGGCAGGCAGGGAATCACAGAAACCTGCTCCAAGATCTCATCTCTTCACATGAAGTCACCAAATGAGCCTCTCATTCTTTACTGCAGTAAATCTGAAAACTGAAAATGCTGAGATAATGGAAATAGGGAATAATGAATTCACGTACAGATACAGATACTCAGGATACAGAGCTGTAGGGAATATTAAAGTTTGGCAGGGCTTTACCATTGCAGTTGCTTTGGGAGGCATCATGCCTGTAGTAACACATGCAAAGTAAACACGGAAAGAGGAAACAAGTGAGTCACACACCCCACTGGTTTGTTTACTGTGCCGTATGTGGAGGCCAATAGCTGATGCAAGGCTGGCTTTGCAAAGCCTGTTAAAACACAGGCTTGTAACATGAGGTAACCTCAATCAACCAGGTAAGTAACAGAGGGTAACATGGAGTAACAACCAGCAGCCCAGGACAAAATAATGATGAAAGTAAAGAACTTTGCCCAGCCAGGAAGCCAGACATGGAACTGTTTACAGAAAGACTGTAATTTATTGTTTGACATTTTTAATAACAAAGGTTGTAGCCTGAAGATTAATTTTTAAAATCAGCTATGAGTACTCTCACTATTTTCTGCTTGTATCTATTACCCTGCCGTTTCATATGCAAAACCACCCTCCCTTTAAATTCATCAGGCTATAGGCAGGAGTTGAAAGAAAAGGAAGATAGATTTCTGCCTCAGCAAGAATTGAGACTGTAAAAGAACTAGGACAGTCACTTCTCGCTGCAAATTTTCTGTCTGATACACAAAGTATTGAAGACAGAAAGACTTTTAGTAAGACCAGCACTTAGGAAATGCCTCAAGCACATGAAGGGGGACAGCGGTTATACCCCCAAAGTAACAGTGCAGGTGGAAGAGCCTACCAACTGCCCAGCAGTGCAGTTCTCAACAAGTCAAATAACTATTTGCCCAGATTATCAAGTTCAAGGTGCTGCTGCTGAGCAGCATTATAAACCCATGTCTTCAAAACCAGGCCATACCATGCTTCACTATGCTTTCTCAGCTTACCACAATTTGAGCAGCACATTCTGCCAGGAAGCTGTCTTCCCCTGTGTCCTCAAAAGGATTTAGCTGCCTATGGCCCTGTCACACCAGTTCCTCCCAAGCTCAAACACCTGTAGCCTTCACATGAAGATGCGAATGTTTGGGGGTTGGCATCACAAGGCTTCTCCATTTCATCTTATTCTCATGTTAAAAATCACAGCCAGTTCTGTCTTTTGTGCAACCAAGTTCAGTATATTTCCATCATGGCACAGATTCATTGTGTCTCACTCCCTGTTGCTCGCAGGAACCACAGGGAAAGCCCAACAGCTGGCCCAATGTCCCTGGTACCCCACAACCCAAATAGCGCTTCTCATCACTCATCAAGAAATTCAAAGCATTGGTACAAAAACTCAAAAGCCACAAAAAGACCAGCAGAGACAGACTGAGGATGTAACTAATATCCAAGGTTGCTCTAAGTGGGGGAATCTCTTGTTTGAATCTGCCCAACTGTGCAGTAAGTCAACCTCCAAGATGATGAGCCTGTTTCTACCTATGCCCAGGACCATGTGCTTGCACTCATTCCACAGGCTTGAATTGGTTGCAACCACAGTGCTGTTAAAGGTAATTTTAAAGGCTGGACTACCAGACCGTTTGCCTCAACCACAATGCCTGCACTCCTACATGCAGTAAGCCAGGTGGCTCATGCCCAAGCTATACAGCCATGGGGATAACTGGAGAATGTAAAGTGAGGTCAAAATAGCCAACATGGTATTGCAGGCTTATCCCAAGAGACCTACAAGTAATTAATCTATATATAAGCATCCAAGATCATGCTCTTTCTGTCTGCAATAAAAGCATGGCTAGCTGATATTTAATAGGAGAAGACAAAAGAAACAATGAAACAAAATTAAAGTGGCTTTGCCAGATACTGTAAAACAGCAGGCTGTAACTTCCAGCTGAAACACGCTGTTTCAGATACCTGAATAACTTAAGAAGTTGTTAGGCTGACTCAGAAACAACAAAATGGCAAGTGTCCTCCATAGCTGGCTTGAACTGCTTCGTTCAAGGAAAAGGTTGAGTGACCAAACGCCTCCTGTTCCCTGCCTTTGCTTGACACGTCAGCTCAGGGCAGACACCTTGAAGACAACACAGCCTGTGTGATGTATCACACCCCTGTCCCCTGTGCCATGCTGTGCCTTGAACGTCCCACAGAAGTTCCCTGCTACTTGATATGCACAAGGTAATCTTGCAGCTTGGCTCTCAGCGGCTGTGAGCGTGGCAGGCAGCTGTGCCAAGCACACTTGCCAAGAAACTATTCTGAGGCGCTACGATAATACAAATGCATCAAAGTAACAGGGTTGGGGTTTTTTTCCCCTTCTTTAATATCACTAAGCACCCAAGTCCAGGCAGGGTTTTCCTGGCTCTGCAAGCTTGAGGTATATATATACCCAAAGCCCATAGACTTCATAGGAGACTACAATTACGCATCCTGCAATCCTCTGGAAAGCCACTCCAAATGTGCTGTTACTGCTTAATTCCTATTTGCCCCAATCGCCTGCTTGTCTGTAGAAAGATAGTCACACAGATTGCAATTTTCCTACTGCAGTACAGCAACTGCAATTAAAACAGTGAAAGATTGAGCCAGATGATATGATAAGAGGTTACGGTGTATTAATATATATTAAGATGATATGATGACAATAAGATTATATGAGAGGTTATTATTGTTGATGGTCCCAAAAAGAAGTGCCCATGGATACAAGGTCAAGTGGGCATTTTCTTTTTTCTTTTTCATTGTAACTAAAAAAAGAAAACAGCCTACTGAGCTGAAATATTTTGGTATGCAATTTTTAAGCAGCAATAGTTTGACTAAAAATAAGATTTAATCAATCTTAAATTTGATAATTTTTTTTTTCCTCAGATTACCAAAAAGGCACTCTATTAAATTGACTGCTGCTAACTCTGAACCTTACTCCCACCAGTTTCACTAGACCCAACTGTTTCAGTAGTAAAATAAAGATTTCATAGAATCATAGAAACAGAATCCCAGAATCATAGAAACACAAGGTTGGAAAGGACCTACAAGATCATCTAGTCCAACCGTTCTCCTATCACCAATACTACCCACTAAGCTACTAAATCATGTCTCGTAGCACCTCATCCAGACCCTTCTGGAACACTGCCAAGGACAATGACTCCACCAGCTCCCTGGGCAGGCCATTCCAGTGCCTGACCACTCATGGGAAAAAAAGTG
>VZTM01032509.1:0-18102 GCA_013400555.1 Jacana jacana
CTCCACGCCATCTAAGTTATTTATATCAAAGAGAGCAAAGGTTTATTTTTGTAGTTTGTACAGGCGGTAGTGGGGACTGAAGGTTTATTTTTAAAGAGTAAATATATATATTATATATAAATTACCTGCTGTGTCCAGCCCTTTCTCCTGGGGGGCACGGGGAGGGATGCTTGAGGCAGACACAGCTGTGTGCACACATGCAATGGGGGGGGTGTATGCAGGAGTGTGTGTGTGTGTGTGTGTGTGTGTGTGCACGCTGTGGAGAGCTGTGTAAGAGTGTGTGTAGCACATGGGGGGCTAGCAGCCTGTCCCTCCACCCCAGGACAATGAGGGGCTGGGGGTCTGCTGGCGGGGTTTAGGGCAAGGTTCAGGGGGTGCTGGGTGGGTGCGGAAATGCCAGGGTCTCCCCTCCCACTCGCCCTCCTTAGGGCTCCTGCAGCCACCCCGTGGTGGTGGGGCTGGGGGCTCCCCTTCCCTACCGCTGCCTTGGGGAGGGCTGCTTGCCCCGCTGCCCGCGGTGGGTGCCAGCGCTGGCTGCCTGCTGCAGCGCGGCTCCTCTGCCGGGGGGGGGCAGCACGGCGCTGGGGAAGGCGCCCACCACAGGGCCCGGACGCTTCGAGGCTGGGAAACGGGGCGGGGAGGATGGATGACCCAAGTCCCTGCATCCCTTTTTGGGGTGACCTGAGCATCCTGCCCTGACCCCGGAGCCGTGGGATGGGGCAAAGGGATTGATTGATGCTCTTGGCCGTGGTGGCTCCCCCGGCAGTGCCCCAAGCCCCACTGTGGAGCACCCGGCCAGGGGGACACCGCTGCTGGTTGACCTGGGTGCCTGGACCCTACTTGGTGTGTGGGTCCAGGTGCCGGTGGTGGTCACGGGGCCGTGTGCCACGGCGGGGCCGGCAGAGGTGGGAGGGCACCCCACTGCCCTTCCTCAGCGCGTGGGCCCGCCAGGCTGCCGCGATGCTCTCCACCTATGAGCACAGGGATGGGGGGGCATCAACATGGTCCTCCCACAAACCCAGCCCCGTAGCATCCTCCAGCCCCAGAGCTGAGCTAGGGTACCCTGAGGGGACACAGCAGCTCACCGGGATGAGCAGGTCCCGCTGGTTGTGGCTCTCCAGTGTCGCCAGCTCGTTGGGTGCCAGCAAGGGCAGACGCAGCTCCCGCACAGGCAGGGCGGCCACCTCAGATACTGGGCGCTCCAAGACGGCCTGTGGGACATGAGGGATAGGGCTGGTGATGTCCCAAGCACCAGGGGCATCTTTGGGCACGCAGACTCTGTGGCCATCACACAGCCCCAGGCTGAGGGACAGGGCGCCTGGGTTCCCTGCCTGGATGGTGGGGCAGCTGGGCACCACTGGGTGGCTCTGCCTGGAGGAGGCCAGCTGAGACCACCTCATCCCCACCCCAAATCACTGCCTTGGTGCACTTACTGAACTGACGTGTGCCCACTCCCGCACAGCCTGCACCAGGTCCAACTCGTCCACGGCCAGGCGGTCGCTGCGCAGCACCCGTGCCAGCACCACGTCGGAGAGCTCGTGGAAGCTCTGAGTCCGCACCACCGCCTGCCAGCACACCACAGCACCAGGGTACTCATACCAGGACCTCACACTGCCCCCACCCCACCTTCCATGGGCCATCAGACCCATCCTGGCACCATCCCTGCCTGGCACTCCAGCATCCCCTTAACCCCTGACACCCCAATACCCCCCAGCCTCCACCTGGCACACAGCATCTTCTCCCCAACCACCATTTGCCCCTTTTTTCCCCTGCCCAGCCTCCAGCCACCCCGTTTTTAGGGTCCCAGCTCCCCTGCCCCATGTCCCCCACACCACATAGTCCCGGTGCTCCCTGTGCCCTGGGGTACCCCATGCCATGCTTCCCCATCACCCACAGCCCTACCGCAGTGCAGCCCTCGATGAAGGCCAGGCAGTCCTCCTGGAGGTCTACTTGCCCATAGGTCACTGCAGCCTGTGGGACAACACAGACACCTGCAAGGGGGTCCTGGGCAGGAGGAACACCTCCCTGCTAAAGCCCTATAGAGACACAGGGACTCAGCTGAAGTGAGCATCCCCATGCATGGGTGCCATGGTGAGGAAAGGGCACCAATGGCCCTTCTTTTCCTGGCCTGCCCCACAGCAAAGAGATTGGTGGCTCTAACCACCCACTACGGTCACCCAGCCCCACCACCAGCAGAAAGCACCCAATTTTCCACTGCTGCTCATGGATGTCACCCAGCCCTGGGTGGGTGAGGGGCTCTGACATTGCTCTTGCAAGGCCACACTGCAGGAACATGGGGCCAGCCATCCCCAGTTATACGTGTATGGGCACAGGGTCATTGCAGAGCCCCCCACAAGTCTCACACCCTGGTGCCAGCCCTACCATCTGCCCTATAGCTGCCACTCCCCACTGCAGCAGGATTTCAGGGTGCTCTCTTCCTCCCCCGGCCCTACACAGTCCCAGGGATGGCACTGCCCATCTGGGCACCAGGAAGACTTGTCCCTGTCCCCTCATGGTGGCAGCCCCTGCGTGTGGGGTACTCAAGACCAGCATGGGCAGGGCAAGCATCGCCTCCCCCTCTACCACAGCAGGGGACCAGCATTGACGTAAGTGAGGAGGGAAGGCAAGATGTTTTCTTCAGGTTTGTTTTGTTCTGGGGTTTTTGGGGTTTTCTGTTTGTTTCCTTCAGGCCAGTTTTAGCTCTGTTTACGCCGTGGTGGTCTGGCAGTGCATCTGGAGGGAGCTTCTGTGCTCTGGGGCCAGCATCTCACCCTGAGAGCATTGCTTCAGCCCATGGCAGATGGAAAATATCCCCCTTCTCTGGGGAGCAGCCTTGGTCCCACCAAGCAGCATAGCAGAGTCATTTGGACTTCCCCCCCACACCCCACTCCCACCCCACCCCCAGGCTATTTTTAGGTGTCCCGACTCTCATCAGCGTTTTTGGTACTGGCCTCAAAACCATGAGAGCTCCCAGAAATCCAGGGCCTCCAGATGATGGCAAGGCCTTGGCACTGGGGATCTCTGTCTAGCCCTGCTCAGGGCAGCATGAGGACATGTCTCTGCCAGGTTGTGGTGGCCCCAGTGTCCCTTGCAGCCCTGGTACAATGTGCCCAGGAGCTCATAGGGCTGCTGGGCCAACAATGGGTATGAAATTGTTCCACCACCCAGCCAAGAGCAGGAGGGTCAGGTTATTTTTAACCCTCTGTGACCCCACTGAGCTCACACTCACCTGCAGAGCCTCACAGACCTGCTCCACACTCAGTGTGTCCTTGATGAACTTGACGCAGAGCTGGAAGGCAGATGGAGAGAGGGTGGACCCAGCCTCACAACCCCCACTCTTGGCACCCCCTGAATCCCCAGGACATGGGGATACAGGACATAAGGTGGAAGCACCTCTATCACCACAGGGTTATGTAAGACAGCAATGGACTATCGGCAGCCAGCCTGGGCACTGATTCAATCAGGGACCAAGTTTGATGCGACCAAACTCCAGCCAACCTCATAGCCCCAGGTGGGTCACTTAACCCTGGCCACAGTGGCTAGCCATGTCCTGCCACAGGGGATGGCCCCGATGCTGGCTGTAGTGCACTGAGTGACCAGCCCTACCTGCCAGCTGCTCTCTACCTGTAACTGTTGGGGAACCAGCATCTCCAGCTGCAGCCCAAATGCAGGCAATGCAGGTGGCATGCAGCCAGACAGGCACCTCTATCAGGGAGCAGTACCTTCCTCCTGCCCATCTCAGCTGCCTCCCACACAAAGGGGTCAGAGCCCCCAGGAAACCCAGGGGGATGTGACATGCAGGGAGGAGGCATCAGCTGGAGCAGAAGGGCCCTGAGTCACCAGTGGGAGGAGATGAGGTCACCCTGCAGCTGGACACACAGTCATGGGCTTCCCCGATTTGTCCTTGGTCAGTCCCTTCCCTCCCACCCCTCCACCATGGCTCTCCCCACTGCAGGTCCTCCCCTTGAGGATTCATTTGCTGGATGGTGGGGCAGGACTTTTGTGGCCAGGGCACCGAGTCCCTCTTTCTTCAACACCCCTTTTGTCCCTTTGCTGCCCAGCTGGCTGTTTGACAACCCCGTGATACATCTGAGCTTCAGCTGACCTTGTCTCTACCGGGTGATGGGGCACGTCCCCTCCCACTAGTCTGGCACACAGCAGCTTGCAGTTCTTCAGCTCTTCAGCAAGGTTCTTCCCCGGCACAGTGGGAAGGGAGGGGAAGTCCAGGCATGCGATGGCGGGTCACGCGATCAGCCCAGCCGTAACTCAGGAATCGCTCTGATGACGTGGCCTGGCTGCCCTCCCCAGCACCGAGCTGCTCCAGCTCCCTGCCCACTCCTCATCCGGCTCCCACCCCTCTTTTTTTTCTCCCTGCTGCCCTCCCAAAACCTTCCCACCTGCAGCAACACCCCCTTGGCAACACCATGGCCGAGGTGCTGCATGCTCCCCAGGACCAGGGCTTTCCCTCCAGCATCATCCTGCCAGATGACCAGAGGGCAGCCGTGGGCAATGACATTGGGGCTTTCCTGCTGCCCTTTACTGTGTGGGAGACATGAGGTTCCATGCCCTTCCCTGGGATTTCCCAGCCCCCGCAGGGCTCACAGTCAGTGCTGTACCCCCTCAAGGGGGATCCCACTGGAAAGACCCTCCGGGATCAAGAAGCAGGGGCTAAGCTTGTGATAGATCTTGGTGACGGACCGCAGTGCTGTCCTCAGAGCCACTTCCAGCCACCAGCCATGCTTGGATCATTTTGGGGTGCTCCTCAGCACCCAAACTAAGACCACAGCCCCCAAACTAAGTAGGGCCGTACCTTGCACAGGTCCTGCAGGCCATACTCCACTGATGAGGTCAACACTTCCAGAGCCTGCGGGCAAAAGACCTTGTGAGCATGTAGGGCCACAAATTGGTATGGCAGCCCAGGGGCCAAGGGCATGTGTTCTCCTGCCTCCATGGGAGCTCTCAAGCTACATGGGGGAAAGGGCTGCCACATGGGGATATATGAAGGTATCCTGCTCTGATGTCCCTATTCCCAGCATCCTGGATGTGCACAGCCAACCGTCCCAAGGCTGGGGCAGACACGTGTGAGCCAAGGTGCTCTGAACACCCCACTGTGCTGGGCTGAGATCTCACACTTTTGCTGCACTATTAGCCAGCCAGAAAACATCTTGCAGAGCACCCCCTCCACCTTTGGCTCTCCAGGAGCTGCAAAGCAACCCCTCCCCTGCATCCCCACCTTGTCCCTCTCATGTCCATGGTCCCTTGCTAGCCCCATCTCCACTCACAATGTGGCTGTTGAGGGTGACACTGTTGGTGTAGAGGAACTCGATGACGGCCAGGAACACCTCAGGCTGCACGTTGCCCAGGATGAAGGGGCCTTGGGGTGGGATGCTGCCAGGGGTGTCCTCGCTGCCTGCCAGCCCCTGGCTGAGCATCCCCTGGAAAGCCTGGCAGCGACATGCCAGCACACAGCGGTGCGCAAACACCTTCTGCTGCTCCCGGCCCACCACGAAGGTCACGTCACTGTGGGGAAGAGGGGACCATGAGGGATTGGGTGCCTTGGGAAGCCAGGGAACAGGATGCCCTGGGACTGGGACACAGGCACACAGACAGGGACTGGCTGAGTGTTTGTCCTGTCAGGGCAGAGCCTTTTTATTTTTAACCCATGGGCTTTTCCCAGGCACAAAGGGGTCCCTACTGGTGGCTTCTTGTGACCATCTAAATGCTGCAGGCAGGGTGAGCAAGACGTCCTCTGGAAATCACAGAGAGACATGAGTGCAGCACAGCCAACCATGGCTGCTGGCACAGAGCAGGGAAGAGAAAGGCCCAGGACAACTGGAGAAAGTGGCTTTCTCTTTTGGCATGGGAAAGTGTGGCTGCCATCAGGCTCGGCTTCCTTGACTCACAGGCATTGACTCATGCGCTCAGGGATGTGAAGCCTCCACCATCACTGCCAGTGGGGCTGGCACTACCCTCCCTGCGCCTGTGGGACAGGGCAGCCTTTACTGCACACTGAGGCATGGAGTCCCACTGCCCTGGTCCCCCACAGCTCACCAGCACAGTTCCCCAGCTCTGTGTCCCCAGGAAAGGGAGACAGGATCAAGGGAAAGGGAGCAGGCAAAGAGCAGCCCGTGTGTGCCACGTGGCCATGGCCCATCCATCCCTTTGCCCGCCTCCTCCTCTCTTCCCCCATCCCAGCAGGGCAGTGAGCAGAAGACATGCCTCCCAAATGCTAGCTGCCGCAAGGCCATGCACAAACCCACCACCCAGCCCTTGTGGTGACCCACAGAGGACATGCCCAGCAGAGTTCCCTGGCACCTGGGTCATCCCACACATGTATCAGGATATGGATGGCCAGGGTGAGCTGGGCAGCATGAGCAGAGCCCTACAGACCCTCCATGATTGGTACTGCAAGGGGGAGCAAAATAAACTCCTCTATGGTTCACTGGCTAAGGAGGGGGGAAGCAGGATGCAGGCTGTGAGATGCAGGATTCAGGCAGTGGGGTGCAAGGTTCAGGAAACAGGATGCAGGATGGGTGCAGGATGATGGTTGCAATATGTGGGGCTCAGAATGAAGGATGCAGGATGTGAGGTACAAGTTGCAGGATACAGAATGAAGGCTCCAAGGGGCAGGCTGCCACATACTGGATGAAGGACGTGGGATGAAGGTTGATGGATGCAGCGCACAGATTTCAGGTTCCAGGACGCAGGGTGAGGGATGCAAGTAGCAGGATGTGGGCTGGGGATAGGCAGGCACTGACAGCCGCTTTCCCACTGCCTGGCACTGTGGCTGGGAAGTTTTCACTGGGATTTCTCTTCTGGGTGGCCAAAATTTCAGCAGGGATGGAGATTTCCTCAGATAGGACTGGCATTTGTGCCAAGCCTCAGCATGAAGCAGGCAAAGAGGAGCACACAGCCAGCCAGCTGCCAGGCAGGAGGTGCTGTGTAGGCGGTGGGCAGCTGAGGCAGCAACCCTCCATCTCTGCCCTCAGCTCCAGGAGGAGGTGGCAGTAATGCCAGGTGTTGGGGGCAGGGGAAGGATGCCACCTGCCCTCCAGGCATGCAGGGAATTTGGAGAAGTCAAAGGAAAGCACAGGTAAAGTCGAAATGGCAAAGGAGCTGAGCACGGGGGCTGCCCCTGGAGAGGGAGATGGCTGCGGTACCCCTGCTCCTGGCAAAGGCGGGAGCCCCAGTGCAGGATTTAGCCAAGGACGCTGCCTTGCCCTGCTGGCACCATGCCCGAGGACAGAGAGGGTCTGGGCAACCCCCGGAGGAGTAGTAGCTGTCCCAGGGGAAATGCAACCAGGCAACCCTTGGCTCTCGCTGCCATGTGGGGTGCCCCAGGGCATTCAGAAGCCATGCCTAAGCCATGCCTGCCCCACCACCTGCCTGGGGCTCCCCGCAGTGCCCCAGGGGTCCCAAGTCCCCCCAGCAGGCCTCAGGGTTGCAGGGAAACAGCAAGAAGCAGGCACCGGAGTGCTTGGCATGGCTGGGGGGGGCAGAGGGGGTGGGGGTGCAGCGGATCCCCCAGGTCCCTCACCTGAACTGGGGATTGTTGACCAGGGTGCGGAGGGCAGTGGTGAAGGCAGCCGTTTCGCCCTGCAGCTGCACCGAGCAGGGTCCAGCCATGGGCTGCCTTGGGGAGGGCGGTGGAGGAAGGCGGCGCAGGCAGGCGGGGAAGCAGGCGGGAGGCTGGGCGGCCTGGGGAGGCCGCAGGGAGGAGGCCGCCTCACCATACGACATGGCCCATTGCTAGGGAAACCTGGCAGGCAGCGCTGGGGCCGGGCGGCCGGGGAGGCAGCGGAAGGGAGAAGAGGGGGCGGCGAGCAGGGAAGCCCACCCGTGCTCCCCCAGTGCCTCCATCCGTGTGTTTGCCAGACGGAAGTGGAGCGGGGAGACAGCACTTCAACACCAGTGACGTCCCCCAGCACAGTTCATGGCATAGCCCCGGCACCCCCAGTATGGCATCCTGCCCTTTCCCAGCTGATGGCTTTGCCGCAGAGGAGCTTGTGGATGGAACAAACAGGAGCAAAGGCAGCTGGGATTTTGGAAAAGGCAACTCATGCACAGGATAAATGCACAGAGATCACCCCCCCACCACCACCACCTGCAGAGCTTTCCCCTATGGAAAGCTGCTGGGTATAGCTGGGTCCCTGGAAGCGGAGCGTACTCAAGCCCAGTGGGGATATCTGCCCCCTAAAGTGCTGCCGATGCTCCAGGCCAAGCCCTACAGTTCTCATACCTGCTTAGGACACAAGTGATGGCAGGCAGAAAAAAGCATAACTAGCCTCACCCAAGCCCAGAACAAATGCTGTGCCCAGGGATGCCCCATCATGGTTTCTCCTAAACCCGGCTGGCCCCAGGCAGGCTGTGGATGGGGACACAGGAAGGGTGTCCACAGAGGGACCCACCTTTCCTTGCCAGCAGGAGTGGCAAGGAAAGGGAGGAGCAGGACCCACAGCCGACAGCAGCACCCCGAGGGAGCTGGGTCCAGCTGCCAGCGTGCTTGGCAGCGCTAGTCAGCGGCAGGCTATAAATACCTCTGACGGGAGATAGAAACACAAAAGCCGTCTCCACTTTCCTCAAATAGCTCGGCAGCCAGGCCAGACAAAGGCGCATTGATGGGGTGGCTGTGGCGTACCAGCTGGGCTGCGGTCTGCCAGCAGAGAGAAACCCCAATTGGGGTCAGGAACACCCAGAAAAAACCTGCCCCTGGACTAGGACATTGCTGCAGCAGGATCCCCAGCACGTGGTGGGGCTGCGCTCAATGGGTGCCCACCCAACCACACTTTCCCTCACTTAGTGTATGGAGCATAAGTACCCAAAGGATGCAGAGCTTGGGATAAAATCAAGCTGTTGGAGGTCCCAGCCCATAGTTAGGGTGCAAATCAGCAATGACAGTGGCTGTTCACCGCTGCTCTTCCTTTGCATTTACAACACCAGCAAGCATTTTTGGGGGCTGGCAGGGGAGGTTGGAGGGCACATACCCACTGTGACCATGTCCCTATGCCAGCGCAGCTGGAAATGCAGACAGGGCAGAAACAAAAGGGAACAGGGCTATCTAGGGACCAGGAAACAAGGAGTTACAGAAGCCATGCCCCAGAGCAGCCCTGGAGAGGCACAGTGTCACATAGCAACACTTCACGCTCCAGGACCTCAACAGGTTTGGCCCTGCTCACTGCCACTAGCAGGATCAGGGTCGCTGCCGGACAGCAGAGAGGACAACATCAGCTGAAGAGAAGTCCCCTGGGTTTACCCCAGCAGGGAAGGAGTGGGGCTGGGGGTAAGTGTGGGACCAGATGGAAGCAGGAGGGTTGGGAAGGCTGGAGGGGAAGGAGCCCCTCACCTATGCAAGGGGGGAAAGACTAGGGACGGGAAAGCAGAAGTCTAGATGGACCATGGACAGTTGTGCTTGATCAGCCCCAGCTGGCTGAGGCTTCTGAGATGGGGACACTGGTGAAGAAAAGGTGGATATTATGGTTCCCCCGCCCCTCTGCATCCAGCTCTGCAGCAACCTGTAAGCCAGGAGGTATGGGATTCACAGGGAGTAGGGAGAAGCAAAGTAGAGAGGCAGTGGGATGGAGAGGCTGGGACAATCCACCTCCCCCTGACACACAAAGCCACATCTCCCCTTCCAGGCCTCCCATATGACTGAGCAGTTTTCCCCAGAAATGGCCCAAGTGACAGCTGCAGATTGTGCTGAAGCCCCTCCGCTCCGAGCCAACCGCCGTGGCTCACAGGTCCCTCGGGGCACCGAGGAAGGCAAACAGCCACTCCTGCCTTCTCGACGCAGCTCCATCCTCAGCACCCTTCCAGCACCCCTGGCCAGCCGCCGCAGCTCACTTGGGGGAGCCCCAGCGGGCAGGCGCCCCTCCATTGGCCCTTGGATGCTCTACAGCCGTGTCAGCTTCTCTGGGCTCCCCCTTTTCCAGCCTATCCTCAAGACTCGCCTTGAAAACACTTACAGGATGAGGCCAGATGAAGGGTGCAAGTTTGATGCAGGGCGGGTGCAGCGGGTGCTGGAGGTGGCCCTGGCAGGTACCCTGGGGACCACAGTCTACAGCCCCCAGGGTAGCGCCCCACTAGCCCAGAGCCTGGCCGAGCTGCTGAGGAGCCAGGCAAAGGAAGTGGTGCCACCTCGCTACAAGCTGGTTTGCCAGGTGTTGCTGGGCCAGAAAGGCCAGCAGAGCTTGCTGGTGGCCAGTCGTGCACTGTGGGACCCTGAGAGTGACAGCTTTGCCTGCGCCACCTTCTCCAATACCTCCCTCTTTGCTGTGGCTACAGTGCATGGGGTCTATTTTGAGTAGTGCCTGCCTCTCCTTCCACCCAGCCTTGTAGGGCCACAGTGGGAGAAACATCAGAAATAAAAAGGTTTGTTCCAGCAGTGGCTCATAGCTGGAGTCTTTGGCCATGCTGTGTGAAGGGAGCAAGGCATGGATGCACCTCAGTGCCCTGATGCTCTCTACAGACCCCAGTCTGGGCTCACACCCACACTGGGGCTTCCACTACCATAGTTTAAAAAAAAAACTAAACCCAAAACCAAAAACAAACCACCCAGAACCAGCCCAAGCTGCAGCAAATACAACCCAAAAGGCTGCATTACCCTGGAGCAAAGAACTGCCCAAGGCCATGCATCCCAGCCTGCTTCCCACAGTGCAAGCTGCACCCGGGCAGATTGATTACACCAGCACTGGGAAAGGAGGTGACAGATCACCTTCAAAGCAAGTTCATGGAGCAGACCAAATCCCAGCTCTTTCCTGGCTTCATGCCCAGCTCATATCCCATCACACCAGGTGCTGTGTAGTGCAAGGACCCAGGCAACCCACCCCCTGGACCACAAGCTCCTGCCTTCTGCAGCTCAGAAGCATGACAGCAGCTGGACTTCATCCAAGTGCAGAAACAGTTGGGAATGAGAGTCTGACAGCAGCAAGAAGCTGAGCCAGCCACAGACATCCACAGGCGCTAACTCTGCCCTTCCTGCCAACCCTGGGAAGGACAGTAGAGGTACCACACAGGCTCCTCATCCCCATCCTGCCTCCCTGGCCTTGTACCCCAGCAATTGCCAGTGTCAAAAGGGGCCTTGCAGAAGCAGCCCTGGGGTGAAGCTGAAGCACTTTTGTGACCAAGACCCCAGCTCCAAGCAAGGCAGACACCATTTGCCATTACACAAATAAACTTTTATTGAGGTGAGTCAGGGACAGGGGAGCTGCACATGGACGGACCAACAGGAAAATAAATAATTCCATATAAATAAGATACATAAATAGTCCCACATGGCAGAGACTGCCTTGAAACAAGAAACATTCCTGGGTCTCAGTGAGATGAGGGCTTCTCCAGGTAAGTCCTCGGATCTCATCCCCACCCCCAACCCTTTATCAAACCTCAAGTTGTACCAGACAATTCACAATTTGGAAGCGGACAGGGCATGGTTGGGCCCAGTGCAGTCGCCTCCTTAGTGTAGCAGCTGTGGAATGGCACACACCAGCCCACACAGCCCCTGGCAGGGCAGGCAGCAACCTTCACCCCTGTCCACCCCAGGAAGGTGTTTTCTCTACCCCACAGCAGCCAAGCCTTGAGGTCAAAGCTGTGCCATTCCTCTCCAGGCCACAGAAGACTCTATGCAACTGGTGCATCACCTTGGGCAGGACAACCTGGGCCCCCACTGCAGAGGCAGCAGCCAACCAAAGCAGGATGGAGCACCAGGCAACAAACAAGGCACAGCCAGACCCAAACCTAGCTGCAGGGCACTCACCCACCACCTCCCTGTGCTACCCCAGTCTACAAACATCAAGACCAGCACAAACAGAACAAGAGCTGCCAACAGGAAGACAGTGATTGCCCAAGAGCCAGGGAGCAGCAAGGATGTCCAGATCTGCTGCTGTAACCACATCCACATGTCTTAGTCCAGAATCCAGCTGAGCACCAGGATACAGGGTGCCCAGGTAGGCAGCCAGCACCACAACATACCTCCCATCCTGTGGGAGGGCAGAGGGAGACCTCTACGTCCAGAGAAGGTCCCCCAACGTCCCATGCTAGGCCTCAGCCCGTTCTTGGAGGAGCTTGAGGATGTATTTGAGGCGCTGGTGGAGCTCAGGAGAACAGCCCAGCTCCTGGATGCTGCACAGCTTGTAGGTGTAGGAGTTGCGCTCCCGGTTGATGTAGGTGACAAGGCAGGAGTGGTCAGGCTTGCTAATGATCACCTTTGTGTGGTCATTGTAGAAGTTCACCTAGAAGACAGGTTGGGCTTGGTTTAACCCACACTTCCTGCAGCATGTTGGGAGCCAGGATGGAGCCATGCTTCCTGCCTCAACCCGTTCCTCCTCCCCAACCTGCCTGGGAGCATCCCTGCTCCATGCCCCAGAGGGAGAACGCACCAGCTCCAGCACCAGGGCAGACAGAAGCAATCAACTAAAGCATCATATCCCTCATGGGCTGGACAAGCTGCTACCAGCAGCTCCAGGCACTGGAGCAGCATCCTGCACCCACAGCTATTTTCACAGCTGGACCTTGCATTTGGGCTGTGACAGACTAGATCTAACACAGGCCAGTCCCCAGCCGGCCTCCTCCCCACAGGAGTCCAGGGATCTCCACTGTGCCCTACCACATACCTGGAGGGTGCCATTGCTGAAGAGCATGAGCAAGGCTTGGTCAGTCTTCACCCATTGCAAGAGGAGCAGGGCCGGCTGCCCATGGTCATCTATGCTGGGCAAGTCACCTCCCTTGAAGAGAAAAGTCTGTTTAAGCCATTGGTGCCATACATGGGAGCACTGCCACCAGCACACTCAGCAAGATCTGGACACAATATTAGTGGGGTCCCCACTCCCAAGACACAAATTTCTGGGTGCCCACCTGCTCACAGGCTGTGAGCAGGGAGTCTCATAGCCCCAAGTGATGTGGTCAAGCTATGATCAAGCATCCAGTCTACCCATGATCCCAAGCCCAACCCAGGGCCCAAGCACTCACCTTCATGAGATGCTGCTCCATGTAGGATGCAAAGTAGCGCAAGACACTCATCTGTCCCTGCAGCTGCTCAGGGATGGAGGCCACAGAGAACATGAGGTGCTTACTGTTGGTCGGGTTGTAATGTACAGTCCTGGGAGGGAGCAGACCATGAGCTGTGGGGCCACCCCAGACACAACTACCTCTTGCCACCTGAGGGGCTTCCCCAGAGACATCAGCCACTTCCCCAATACTTACCTATGGTTGGGGGAAAGAGTCATGTGCGTGCCATTGTTGAAGAGGACCCCAATGCTGCGGTTGGAGAGCTGGTAGCCAAAGCCATACTTGTTGGAGTAATCCACCCACTTGCTCACCCAGACAAAGTGCTCATGGCGGGCCAGGGAAGCTGGGTTTTTCTCAGCTGGTGGAAAGGAGAAGATGTGAGCAGAGCAGGCAGCTAGCCCCCACCCACCTCACCAGGGAAAAGCAGACCCCCCACAGCAGGCTCTAGCAGCATTTAAGGTACCCCTAAATAGCAGCCATGCCTTCATCTCATGGGGAAAGGGGTACACACAGCGCCTTGTCCCATCCCAGAGCAGTCTGACCGGTTTACCTGGGGGCATGGAGGAGAGGCAGGTCCGCAGGAGCCAGACAGCCGACTCGATGATGGCAGAGGCGGTGATGCAGTCTTCAAAGGCTGCAGAGAGAAGATGACAGACTGAGTCAGCCGGCTCCGCTATCAGCTAGGGCAGGACAGGAAGCTTAGGACAGGCTAGGGTGGCCTGGGCAGGTATTGCTCACCCTCACAGCTGCTGGCCATTGTCCCTCGGATGGAGGGGGACACAGACTTGCGAGAGGTCTCCTCCATCACTGTCTCCACAGGGCTAGAACTGGCACTGCGGCATGATACAGGGGTGGCCTGTGGAAAGACCTGCCTTTAACACCATTCTGCCTGCTCCATCAGAGAGGCATGCACAGGCTCAGGAATATTCTCACCTCATTCCCTTCCACAGTTTTATAGCTCATCTGCCGGCAGATTGAGGTCTTCATCAGCCCAGTGACCAGCTTGGAGATGTCATCTTTGTCCTCCAAAGAGCCCTTCTTGGCTGAGGAGAGAGCAAGTGATGAGCACAGGGGATGGAGACATCTGGGCCAGCCCTCCCAGTAGATCAGCTCTCTTGTCTGTTCCCATGCCCACGGTGGTGAGGACTGTGTCAGGCAGCTGCCTCCCACTTTCACTTCCCAGTTCTCATGCAACACAGGGCTTCCAGGAGGAACTGGCCCCAAGGGTTGCAGCACAGCATCCGCTCTCCAGGCATACACCCATGCCAGGCAACCAGCACCAGAAGGGCAGAGGCAAGCCTAGTTTGGGCTGTCCCTGGGCAGGGGCCCAGGAGACATACCAGGAGGTCTCTCCAGGAGACAGGACCCACTTCTCCCTGCAGGAAGGATCACCCAGAGGCTCCTGGGCAAGTGCATCAACTCACCCTTGGGTTTCTTCTTCCCAAAGAGTGTCTTGGTGACTTTAGCAAACAAACTCTTTGCTGGGTTGGGGGGACTCAGCTCTGGAGCCATCACACAGCTGCTGGGAGGGAGCTTCTCAGGCGTGTAGCCCTGCAGAGAGGTCAAGGCAGAGGTTTGGTTTCCGTTGCCCACGTGCTCCAGGCAGAGCAGCTGCCTTGGGCTGACCGCAGTCATTCACAGCCCTCCTGACATCCAGCTTGCACTTCCGCCAAGCCTTAGCCCCATGATTGGCATCAGTACAGGAAACAGTCCATGCTGTGGGGGGCACAGCAGCGGGAGCACACCAGATCCCTCATTTCCCCTGGCTGGCATTTGGGCAGGACAGCAGCTGCTTCCTTTGAAGGACTAAAACTCGGGCTCCAAGGATAGCAACCCTGCACAGCCCAAAGAGCCTCATCCTACCTGGGGGAAGGGTCAATGCCGGACCCCCAACCCGCTCACCTTGAAGAACTCATGGTCCAAGATCTCCTCAAGGGTGAAGCGGTCCTGGGGGTTGCGTCTGAGGATGCTGGCAATGAGGTGCTTGGCAGGCAGGGAGAGGAAGGCAGGGAGAGTGTACTCCACCTGCTTAATGCACCTGTAGGTCTCTTTGAGGTCGGAGGTCTCGAAGGGAGGGTTCCCACACAGCAGGGTGTACCTAGGAGGTGACATGTGCCACCATCACATCTCCATCAGGTTTGTGACTCAGCAGCACTTAAACCAAGGAAGTTATTGGTATTTGGCCAGCCACACCTGGCCAGAAGCACCACTTCCACCCCAGGTGGCCACGCTCACATCCGGCCACGCTTCCTCCTAGCAACTGTTTACAGCAACAAGCCAGGAGCCCCAGGGAAGGGGAGAAGGCTGGCCAGTGAAGGCCACCTACTGCCACCACTACTCCCAACCCTGCACAGGCATTGGGGCGGAAAGTAGAGCAGGAAGCCTGCGGGCAGCGGCCAGGCAAGGGACTGGATGTGGCGAAGCAGCACAGCAATCGCTCCCCGAGCAAACAGAGTGGTGGCTTCCACCAGCCACCAAGATTTTCCATTGTTTATCAGGTTGAAGGGGCGATTGAGCATGCTTTGAACCCGAGCTGAGCACAGAACAAAAGTGCCTGCCCTTTGCAGCTCCCGTTTGCACATCCCCTAAAGCAACATCCCAGGATGGCTGGCAGCACCGCTCCAAAGTGGGGCTGAACAGGATCTGGCTGCTCTGTCCCCTCCCCCCGTCTTTCAGCAACCACTGCAAAGCCACAAGGCAAAGCACAAGAGGATTTCCTCATCAGGGCTGCTCCACAGCCCAGCTCTACCCACCTCCTCCCCTAGGCAGGGCTGCCCGGACCCCTCCCCAGCCAGCAGCTCAGACTTACATCACACAGCCCAAAGACCACACATCTGACTCTGGTCCATGGCCCTGTCTCAGCAGCACTTCTGGAGCCAGGTAGTTGGGGGTCCCACATATTGTCCTGTGGGGCAGAGTACCAGGTCAGTGCATCCCCCCACAGACACTACTCCCCTCCCCTCCAAGCCATGGGATTTTGCTTGCAGCCTGTCCTCCCCCCACCATTTCGCTCTTGGCAGCCCAAAGCACCCCCNAGAAGCCCATACAGTCTCCCCCCCGGCTCCAGCTCCCAGGGGTCAGGAGCAGCTGCTCCTGGGGAGCTGTTGGGAAGAGCTTGTCCTAGAGCTGAGGAGGAACAGAGCCTTTGTGTCCCTGCCTTTGCAGCCGGCAGGGCAGCCGGGCAGGCACAATAGCAGTAGTCAGCACATTGTTCTCCCCCCCCAAACGGCTGCAAGCTCACTCCTGAAGGAGCCACAAAGGAGCCACAAAGCCCCCAGCCCCCTCGCCTTGCCTGCGACTGAGGCACGGATTGCTCCTCTGACCCAGGAAGGGGCCTTAGGGCTTCCTCTCCCAAAGTCAGGAGGGAGTCCTCACCCTTCCACCCTCCCAGGAAGCCACAGAAGGAAGAGGAAGACTAAAACCTCAGACTTACTTTTTCTTCTGGTCAGAGGTATCCTGGCAAGCAGCTAGACCAAAGTCCCCCACTTTCAGCTCCATGTTTTCATTGATGAAGAAGTTGCCTGCAAGTCAAGGGCAATGCATCACCACAAGTCCCTCTGGGGCAGCTCACTCCCCACACAGCACCCTGCCCCAACCACAGCACTCACCGAGCTTGAGGTCTCTGTGCAGGATGCCCTTGAGGTGAAGGTATTTCAAGCCTGAGATGATCTGTTTGAGGTAATAGCGTACTTCAGGCTCCAGCAGAGTATGGCGGGCCTTCCAGATGTGGGCCAGGGACTGCAGAGGGAGAGAAGGCAGTTTGGTGATGGCAGGCAGGGAGAACAGGCAACCCTACTGACTAGGCATGGGGCAGGTAAGGTCAAAGCCAGTTCTTCCAGAAGTTGCACATCCACAAATAATTTTTCTTCCACAACCATGACCTCAGCAGACTTCCCACACAAGGCTGAGGTTGCTCAGCACAGCCAGGGGAACCAATGGACTTATGGTGGCCCCAATAGGAGCTACAGACTGCCAAGATGAGCAAGCAGCTGGTGTTGTTCCCCAGTGTTGTGTGGTTTCACATGGCTAAGCTCAGAGGGTACGACAGAGCAGGCAGCAACACAGCCCAGGAGAAAGAAAGTGCTCACAAAGCACCTCAGATAAGGCCTGCTCCAACCAGCCACAGCTCTGTTTAGGAGACCCTTTGACAAGGCGGCCATACCAGCACTCACCTTCCTACTGCAGTGTTCCAGGAAGATGTAGATACTCTCCGCATCCTCAAAATAGTGGGAGAACTTGACAATATGCTTATGGTGCAAGTCCCGATGCAGCTCAATCTCATTGGTGATCTGAAAGGGCACGGTGATACTGGGTGAGCACAGGGTCCCCAGCTACACCCTGCCAGCCCAGCACCCCACCACCTCCAGAGCACCCACCTTCTCCCGCTGGTGGGGTTTAGCCACCCGGCTGTGAGGAATGACCTTCACGGCATAGGTTTTGTTGCTGGAGAGGTCTGTCATTTCATAGCATCGTGCAAACCCACCCTGCAAGGGAAGAGGTGGTTATGGATGGGTGACAGCCAGCTCTTCGCCCCTGCCTATGAGCCACCTCCTCCTCCATTCCCTTGCAGCACAGCCTGGCAAGCGTCACGCTCTCCCTCCTGCTGCGTCGCCCACTAAGATCTGAACTGTGATGCTCTCAAACCAGGGATTTTTCTTCACCCAGTTCCTGTAAAACCTCCAGGGCGTTTTTCCCTCCCACCATGGCCAGACTCTGCATCTTTCCACATGACAGATCAACCCGGAAAGTCCTGCGCAGGGCAGGGAGCCCAGGGACCAGAGGCCACCGAAAGGCAGCTTCATGGAGACAGGTTTTTCCTGCCGTGATGTCAGCCTCCAATCTGCACACTCAGCCGCCGAGCCCGCCCGGGCCGGGCTGGGAACCGGCACCCGCCTCCTACACACGCTGCCGGCAGCGGGAAGAAAAGTTGCGTGCGGTGAAACGGCACGGACCGGCACCCTTGGGAACCGGGGCACCCGTCAGCCCACGCAGGCCCCGCGGGGCGCCCCGAAACCGATGCGCCTCCGATAGCCGGCGAGGCATGCAGCCAGCCCGGGTGATTCACAGCTTCCAGCGCCGCTGCGGGCCCGCCGGGAGAGGCGG
>VZTM01032509.1:18968-41656 GCA_013400555.1 Jacana jacana
CCCGCCCATGCCACCCCCAGAGCCCTCTCGCTCTGTGCCAGGGGCTGGGGAAGTGGGGTTATTGCCCACCCCAGGTGGATCGCTGAAGACATAGAGGACAGTGGAAGGTGCTGATGAGCTCTGTGGCCAAGCTGCCCCCTGGATAGGTGTCCCTTGGCCACCCTTTGCCCTGGCTCCAGCCCAGCCCTGTGCCCCTCAAACAGCCCCAGAAGGTGAGTTTCCTGTGGGCTGCTCACAGTGGCCAGCCTGGGACTGGGGACCTACAGGACTGTCCGACAGGCGGTGTCCCCTCTTGTCCCTCGGCACCTGGGCACCCAGTCCTGGGCTTTGTGGGGGCTCTGGTATTGCAGGGTGGGCCTGGCTGTGCTGGCCCCGGTGTGCGGGCAGTGTGCCATAGCGGTGCTGCTCTCTAATGGCCATGAGGAGGACACATCTCTGTGTCACCCGGAACAGGTCATGGAAGAATGTGGGGCATCTCTTCCACCCCGTGGGCGTGGGAGCTGGCAGAGGTGGCCACAAAAGCACCGCCTCCTGTGAGCTTGGAGCAGCAGAGCTGCAAGAGGCCCTCAAAAGCATATCCTGCTGCCCTTGCCCTGCTCCTCACCGTACACGGGGTTACTGAGTGCACATCCCTTGCTCCGTGCCTCACTTTCCCCACTCTGCCTCACCTCTGTTTCCTCAGGGCAGCTCGGGGCTCTGGTCACTGATGCTCTACCTGCTCCTGAATATGCTGAGGTTTTTGCATGAGTAGTCGCAGCCAAACAGCCCCATGTTTCCACCACACACACCTTGTGTAGGGAATTCACCCCCCAGCCCACCCCCTTTTATTTTTGGCCGTTTTTTTTTTTGCAGGAAAGCTGAGCAAACCTACCTGTGGGGAGGGAGGAAACAACTAGGATCTGTTTGATGTTTTCTCAGGTTTCCAGCTTTTGCAGAGGAAATGTGTGGAAACCCACTGCCTGGCAGCAAACATGCTCCACGAGCAGGCAGGGAGGCTTCTGCCCCTTGTGGGGAAACCGCCTGTTTCCACCAGGGCTCCGTGGTGCATGGGCAACGTCACGAGGCAGTGCTGGTTTTCCGACGGAGGCCCCAGGAGCATAGCTGAGTCAGCGCCTAGAGGCAACATGGGGGTGGAGGCACCCAGGGGTGCAGGGAGGCCCCAGGGGACCTGCCCGGGGGTGGCGGGACTACCTGCATGGGGCTTGCCCCATAGTCCCCCACAGAGGCACAGCAGGAACCAGCAAGGGCCGAGAGCTGCCACCTCTGCTCTTGTTCCCCTCTCACTCCATGTGAGTCCTTGGGCTGGAACTGTGGGCACAGATGGACCCCATAGTCCACATCCCACCAAGGCTGCGGCATCTCCTCTCCAAGAAGAATGGAAGGCCGGGAGCAGCCTCGTCCTCCACCTGCAGCTCAGGTCTGAAGTGACACAGAGCAGTGCAAACAGGGGTTTCCCATCACTGAGCTGGGGTGGTGGGAGGAAGTGTGGTTTAACATCAATAACCTGCTCAGCCCGGGGAAGGGGCGGCTCTCAGATGATCTCCCGTCTGCCTGCAGCTATTTAAATGGAGTTACAGGAAAAGAGAGCCAGGCTTTTTGGGGAGGTGTACAATGAAACAAGGACAGGCACCTGATGCAAATTGCATCAAGGGAAATTCCATCTAGATACTAGGAAAAATTTTTGTCCTCTGTGAGCACAGTAAAATAGTAAAACACTGCAGGAACCCAGAGAGGCCGTGGGATCTCCAACCCACACGAAACTCAGACTTGGCCTGGCCCCAGCCTTGCTCTCCCTGATTTCCCCCCACCCTCACAGGTTGGGGTGCAAGTGAATTCCCTGGGATTGGGGTAACAACCCTGACCCCCTTGGAAATGGGGTTTTCCCTTCCCTCTTCACTCTCACCCAATAAGCTCCTGCAAAGCACAGGGCTGCAGCCACCCAGGAAGAGGAAAGAGGAACAGGGTGGCTGGTCCCTCAGCTGAGCCAGGGAAGCAGCAGCACCAGCAGAGGCCATTCTGCCCCTAAGGCTGACTGGGCATGTGCAGGGAGGAAGCTGCAAATCTGGGTAAAGCTGCCTGGAGGGGGATAAAAAGGACTTGGATCCCTCGGAATTAAGGAGGCACTTGGATCTCAGATGGTATGTGAGATGCCAGTGCTGGAAGGTACACCCTGGGAGGCACGATACAGCTCATGGAGGCTCAGGGAGTCCTCTGACATCTCCTGGGAGGCTCAGATTCTGCCCCACAGAGAGAGGAGCTAGGGAAGCTTTACCCCAGGCAGGGTGTTAGCGAGCTGCAGCCCATGGGTGCCAGCCCAGGGCTGTGTGCCCATGTCCAGGACACCCTGGAAGGCAACTCTGACCCCCTAGGCTGGTGCGCTGCCGGCACCTCCCTTCCGCAAGAGCCTGAACAGCCATTTCCTGTATCCCACCCCAGCAGCCAGGGCTTGGCCAGCCCTGCTTCCCTCCCCACTCCATCCCATCCCATCCCTGAGCCAGGGTAAAAAGTAGCCACCAGAGCCTTGCCCTGCTGCGGTCACCCCGCTGGGCTCCTACACCACAGCACCACACACACACTCAGGTCAGGTCCCATCTCACCCACCTCCTACTGGTACCAAAGCAAAGCACTGTTAATATCACATTAGGTGCCTTGGTTTACCCAGTTCACACTGTGGTGAGCACACAAGCACTTTCAGGGTGTGGAAACACAGCTCTTCTCTCCACCACTGCTCTTCTTGTGGTCTGTAGTGCTCATGTCCGACCCTGCTCCTCCTTCCCTGCCCAGGATTTGCATAGGATCAAAAGAAGTTGTAAGGTGTCCAGTGATGGAAAAAGAAACTGGCCCCTTTAGTCCCCATCCTACAAGCATGCCCACCCTGCATCCTCTCCCCAGTGGGGCTGGGAGTTGGACTGTCCACAGAGGTGCAGACCAGACAGGCAGAGCCCTCTCCCATCCCAGAACGGGGGGATACTCAGCAGAGTCCAGCCTGGACCCTCTCCTGGCTGATGCTGGAGTATGGAGGGGGCTGGAGGGAAATGTGTCTTGAGGGGTGGGGTGCAGAGAGGGGTGGAGATTGGAGGAAGCTGGGAAGGTACATTGGTTCTGGAAGATGGAGAGGGGAGGGATGGGGAAGAGATGGGGGGCTGTGATTTATGGGGGGAGAGGGAGGGCAGAGGAAGGGGGGCCACCGGGCAGATTGACTATAGGGGGCTGGTGTCAAGCATATTTTGGGGNCAGCAGGTGAGGCCGGGCAGGGCACCCCGGGGAAGGGGCGGGGGGTGGGACGGACACGACAACCACAGTCCCGGGGGTCGCTCGCTGCTGGAGCCGGCAGAAGCAGCGGGACGTCGGGTGTGAGACAGCGCTGGGCTGGCCGGGGAGCGGCAGCCCCGGGAGGTGGGTCGGGGGGACAGCTGCTGGGACGCGGGTCCCTTCCCTAGGAGGGGGAGAAGCGGGGTTCTCCCCGCTTGGTGAGAGGGTGTCACCAAACTCCTCCGCTCTCCCCGCAGGCGCTGGGCTGTGGACCGTGTTCCTCTGGGGCAGCCTCCTGCTCACTGCCGGCCTTGCCCTCCACCCAGCACCGCAAAGCTGCAACTGCACGCACCCCATGGACTTCCACGCTTTCCGGGAGGCTCCACTCCCCGAGAGCTGCTGCCTCAACTTCAACAACTCCAACATCACCCACCTGGACTGGAGCATGCTGGTAGGGGTTCAGGGGTTGAGGGAGCTCTACCTCTCGCATTGCAGCATCACAGCCATCAGCAATGCGCAAGGAGTCCCCCCTGTATTGGAGATCTTGCACTTAAGTCACAACCTGCTGGAAAGTCTCCCCAGAGGCTTTCTGGAAGATGCCCCTAATTTGAGGGTTCTTCATCTGGACAGCAACCAGCTCCAGGAGCTGCCCAAGTCCTTCCTGAAAGCATCAACCCAGGTCCAGGAGGTCTACCTGGGTTTCAATGCTCTGACCTTCCTTCCTGCCAGCCTCCTGAAGCCATCTCTGCTCCAGCTCCAGCTGTCCAACAACAGCTGGGACTGCAGCTGCACTTTGCTCAGAAACCTGGAGGGTTGGTCCAACCTGACCATTGAGGTTATCTGCCACACACCAGAGCGATACCATGGCATGGACCTTCAGAGCATTCCCCAGAATGAGCTGTGCCCCTCACACAGCCTCACTGCCCTCTTCATCTGCTTGCCTCCTCTTCTCATCCTTGCCAGCATCACCTGGTGCTTCTGCAGGCGGAAGAGAAAGACCAACTACAGCTTTCAGAGCAGGTCCCAGAGCCACCCAGCCACAATAGAGAGGGGCAACATGCCAGTGCCTGCAGAGCCCCACCACTACGTCCCTTATGAGCTACCTGTTGCCCACTCTGAGACAGAGAAGAAAGTGCTGCTGGGGACCAAGGTCCTGCTCCAGCCCTCCATGGACCCTCTAGAGAGCAGCAAGGACCTCTATGAGGAGGTGGATATCCAGGTGGGATCCCCCAGCAGTCCTCAGGTGCCAGCCCACAAAGGACAGCAGGGCACAGGGCTAGGCAGGCAGCAGGACACCCCAGCCCTGAAGGCAGAGGAGCTGGGGGGCAGCGAACCAGAGGTGGACACCGTCAGTGTGAGTGAAGTCCTGAAGGACTCTGCTGATCGGGAGAAGATCTACATGAGTCAGTCAACCAACTATTACAACCTGGTACCCGACATCGAGCTGGAGGACTCGGACAACCTGGAGTATGAAAACATTGACCTGCACTGATGCCAAGATTTGGACTGTGTCTGGGACACACTGGGAGGATTGCAGGGGCTGGGTGGTAATGAAAGCCAGCAGAGCAGGAGAGGCACGAGCTGTCCTGCCGTGGCTTACAATGGCTGTTTGCAAAGCTGCAACCCTAAATCCCCATCCTTTCCCCTGTGCTACCACCTGCAATCCTTGCTTGTGATGTGCTGCAGCTGGGCAGGGGGTGCAAGGGTGCTTCGGGAACTGGTGACTCTGCCACAGGCTGGTGGGTACATACATGGGCTGGCAATGCCTGAGGAAGGACATGGAAAGGATGTGGTGGCTGTTTTATGGGACCAGGCGACAATACTGTGTGTGCCAGACCCACTGACTGGGGCCTCCATCCTCTCGCTGGAGCCAGATGGCATCTGGCACAGACCTGCTGCTCCCCAGCCAATAGAGAACTGAGCGTGGGGACACAAAACAGGGCTGACTCTGCCTACATGGTCTGCAGGGGATGTCACCTGTGGATGGATTGCCCCCAGGCTTGGCAGAGGGAGTCTGGGGTAGCCCTACCTGCTGCCCACCCCACATGCCACTGTGTCCCACCATGTGGCACAGGGACTTGAAACAGACAATGGATGTGTGCTGCTGCAGGCATGAGTGTGCACGCACACACGTGTGTGTGGACTGCACATGGGTGGGTAAGTTTGAGAGGGTGTGCAAGGTGCACACACACACAGGGAGGCACTGGAGTGGCCCCTCGCAGCTTCCCCTGCCCAATGTGCTGTCAAGCCCTGTAGGATTCAGCTCTCAGTAAGCAATAAATCATTTTACTCCTGAAAGTGTGGCTCCATCCCCGTGTCTGTGTGATTTGGGGTAGTGGGGAGCCCACTGATGGAACACGGGCGACTGCGGGGATGGGAGGCTTTGGTCCTACCCCATCTCCCCTCCCATGCCCTGGGTGATACCCCAGTATGGGTCTCATGCAGCAGCCTGGGGGCCGCTTTGCTGGCCTGGCAGAGCAGAGCCGAGCACTGGCTGGGGGTGAGAGGAGCCTCTGCCTTGCTCTGTGACTTACAGCCCAACCAGGGAATGTGTCAGCTTGCTGTAAATGCTGCATTTCCTGGCTAGGGCAGGGACTTGTGGGGCTCCTGGGAATGGGACAAAGGCTGGGGGTGCTGTAAATCACCCCCTTGCACAGGCACCTTCCCAGTGAGTCTTGCCCATCCTTCTCTAGGGATGGGTGGAGAAAGGCACCCTTCAGCCCTGTCCTCCCTGCCCAGGGGGACATTTCCCAAGCTGGAAGCCCCTGTGACTGCCCCGCTTTGCACCAGAGCCGTCCCGGGCCTGGGCCGGGCACTGTGCCTGAGCAGGAAGGGAGGAAGCCAGGCAGGGCAGGACACAGAGCTCCAGACAGCAAAGGAAGCAGCGTTTCCTGCAGAGAACAGCATGTCTCCCAGCAGCCCATGGAGGGACAATCCATGGGCCCCGGCACTGTTCAGCCCCAGCCCCAAGCCCCAGCATGGGTCGAGGACATGATTTTCCTGCATGTCTCACTGTCACTCATGGATGTTTCCCACTGGTTTATGTCCCACTGGAAATTTTCCCTTTCTGGTCCCTACCAGGCCCTGGGAAAGTGGCCCAGTGCCAGCCTTTAAAATGCCTCCATTGCTCCCTGCCAGGTACTGCAACCAGGGCACCCTGGCGTGCCCCAGCTCATGCCATCTCCAGTTTCTCTCCCTGGGAACCTGGAGGGACTAGGAGCTGCCATGGTGCCGAGGTGGGACAGGCAGGGATCAGCCAGCTGTCCCCAGGGGCTGCAGCCTGGCCCACGGCCACAGGCACAGGCCCTTGCTGGCAGTAAGGACTTGAGCAGCAACAAGCACATTTTTCACCCATGCTCCAGAAATATCCCACTGTCCTCCCTGGGTGCCAGTTCTGTCTATGCACCCCGGAGTCTGGTCCCAGGGCTGCCCAGAGTGATGCAACTTTCCTTTCCCCTCCTTCTCCTGGAGCCTCAATTCAGATGCCATGGCCACAAAGGGGAATGACCCAAACGGTCCCACTGCATCCTGCCCAGCCTCAGCACCCACAGCCGTGACTGAAATCTCTGGCCATGCTCAGTGGCAGGGAGGTGTGACCGACCTGGGATTCCCTGTTCCCTGCCTCTGGCAGCCCCAATCTATCATGGAGAGGGCTTGGCCAGGCAGATGTGGGGGGTATTGGGTTATTTAGGTGGCAGAGGCACTGGCAAGACAGGGGGGTGCAGGCAGGGAGTGGGCAGTGGCTGTGGTAGATGTGGTAAGGGCAGGACAGCTGTGTGGGTGACCCTGCTGCTGATGGGACACAGTGCTTGGTACGAGAGAGAGCATGCATCCCCCGGTCCTGTAGCCTGGACAGTGGCAGGAAGCCCAAGTTACCCCAATTTAGCCAGCAGCCAGTCAGAGAAGGATTCTTCTGCCGATGTGTGGGATTGAGCCACAATGACCATCTCCTACACACTGAAAGTTGCCAACTCCTGTTTTGGAGATTTCTCCAAGCTGCTTTTCTGCTGGAAAGGCAGCATCTACAAGGTGCTGTACAAGGAGTTCATCTTCTTGGTGCTGCACACCATGCTCAGCCTTGTCTACTGGTGAGCAGGGTCCAGTTGTAGCTCTCCCTGCTGACCCACTGGGATGAACAGACATGTCCCATTGGTCATGAACTGGGGTCCCTGCAGGAAGGGGAGTCCCCTGGGGACTCCTCCAGGGAGGATGGGAGTGGGTGGGGGAGAGCAAAGAGAAAGGGAATCAGGCAAGGGCTTTTTGTGGAGGTCTGGGACAGTGCCCCACCCCCACTGTTTGCCCATGACCTCACTGCTTATCCCTGGCCCAGCTGTGTGTCCCCAACCCTGCTGTGTGTCCACTGCAGTTGGCTGCTGACCGAGGAGCAGAAGTGCCTCTATACCAAAGCGGCCCAATACTGCAACCTCTGCACAGACCTTATCCCCATGTCATTTGTCCTGGGTCTGAGTCTCTCCCCAGAACCCAGGAGTTGGGGTCCCCTGCTCTCCCTGCCACTGGTAGCTTGTGGGTGCTCCTGCTGCCCATCCTGACCCCATGTCAAAACATCTCTTGGACACGATCGGATGAGGAATGGAGGAGTCTGACACCCCAGGGATGGCACTTGGCTCCCAGATCCACTGAGTGCAGCTCCCTGGCCCTGGGGTTGCCAGCAGGAGACAGTGATTTCCCCTGGCACTCTCTGCACCCTCCCCACTGCACTCAGGAATAGGACACCTTATCTACAAGAGATGGCTCACACCCAGGGCAGGGAAGAGCTGGGGACATCCCCACCTCCATCCCTGGGGAGGGCAGCTGAAAGGGAAGCTTTATCTCCTGGCCACAGAGAAATCTGTCACCCCTGGAAATGTGGCAGCTCTGCTGGCGTGGGTTCATCCTCGCCTCAACCCACCATCCAGTCACACCAAGCCCCACCATGTGCTGTCTCTCAGTGCAGGTTTTTACGTCACCCTGATTGTGAACCAGTGATGGGGCTGGTACACCAGCATCCCCCTGCCTGACCAGCTCATGTGCAACCTCATCCACCACATCACCCTGTCAGCAGTCCTTATCCTGTGCTCTGTCAGCACCAGGGTGCTCAAGCACTTCCCCACCATGGACCATATGGTGGAAGCAGGTGAAGAGCTAAACCCTGGGGGAGATGACTTGCAATATGGGGTAAGAGCTGGGGTCCACAGACATGTCCCTGTCACTGAGAGGGTGTGCTGGGAGCTGGAGATCCCTGTAAGCATCCCTGCCCCAATCTGTCTCACACACAGTGTGGCAGCCTTGGGTGGATGTTCATCTCCAAAGGGTCCCATGTCCCTCTTGCCCTGAGTTTGTCTCCAGTGGATGTAGTTTCACCTGGAAAACCCTGTGTTCCCACTGGGGATGGTCCCCAAAAGGGTTCTCCCCACCATCATGGGGACTGTGGTGCTGAACCTCTGCTCTGCCACAGGCTTCAGGACGCAGGACAAGCACAAGTTTGAGAGCTTCCACTGACTTCAACAAGTACTGGATCCCCTGTGTGTGGTTCACCAACCTGGCAGCTCTGGTTCTGGCCACATAGGCCCTTGTCCAAAATAGATTCACACGCAAGGAAGCAGAGCTGCACTTTCTCCCTCCCACCCTGTCCCTCTGTGCACCTGCTCCCCATGGCAGGGTCACTAACCCAAGGGACACTCAGCAGCTGGGCACCACTTAGTCCTCCTCTGAGGAAAGCATTCAGAAATCACCTGTGTCCCCTGTCTTTGTTATGCTCAGGTGTCTCTGCACTCCATGGATGACATGTAGCAGAACCTGCCCCCTGCCATGAAGGACAAATACAGGAATGAATCCACAGCTCAGCCCCCCTACACCGTGGCCACAGCTGCTGAGACCTTAAAGCCTTCATACATGGGCTCCACCTTTGACATGCGGTGAGTGTATGGTACAGATCTGGGGCTGGAGAAAAAGAGGTTGAGAGCTTCAGGGTAGCAATAGCACAAGCAGGCTCTTCCCCTGTGGGCCCAATTACTGTGAGCAAACAGCAAACTTCTCCTGGGGGTATGTTGCCCAGCCCCTGTAGGGCTCAGGGACTGTGCTGGGTGATGGATGAGCTGCTGTAGGAGGCATGTGGCCTCCCCAGAGCTGCTCCCTGCTTGCAAATGCACTGGGATAGAGGCAGAGAGTGGTGCTGGGGTATCTCTGTGGAGGAAGGCAGCCTGTCCCCATCACCTCCTTGTGCTCCCCCAGCATGTGTGAGAGCATGGAGCAGAGCCAGCCAGCGGAGGCCTCAGCGAGAGTCCCGCGATGCCCCTGCTCAGCCACTTCTTCGCTGCTGCATCCCCTGCCATCAGCATCAAAAACTTCAGCCAGGGCAGCAGAGGTCACCCCTACCTGCAGCATCCCTAAACAGATGGTTGCTTCCCTTCCCCTCGTCCCATACCATCCAAGGACACTGTCTGTGGTTTTGACCAGTCAGACAGATGATGACCCCTCCCCCCACCCCTAAGGAAAAGAGAGGAGAGGAAGGGATTAAAGAGATTCAGAAGTTTAAAAAAATCTAAACTAATGAAATATAAAGAAAAATATAAAAAGAAAAAATTTAAAAGTATAAAAGAAAGGAAAAAAAAAGGTGGTTTCTGGTCTATGCCAAGGCCAGACCAGAAACCACACGCCCTGTGGCACCAAGCCACATGAGGTCCCACAGCCCGTGCCACCATGGGAGCCAGCTGCCACCGTCCCGTTCCTATGTCACCCCTGCAGCATGGCTGCAGTGAGTTATAGGTGTCACCTTCGTTCCCACGGGCTGTTGCCCTTGGCAGCCGTGTTTTTCAGAGCAGTAACTTCATGAGCAGCTCGTGTTGATGAATTACCCCATAACGCTGCTCATCAGGGGCTGGGTTTTACAGCTCTTGCTCTGACATCAAGATGACACTCGCTCCGTCACTAGCGCAGCTTCTCCATCTGTACAAAGTCCCCCAGAAACACCCTCTGAATCCTGTTGGCACGCTGCGGAGGGCGAGAAGAAANCCCCACTGCACTCAGGAAAAGGACACCTTATCTACAAGAGATGGCTCACACCCAGGGCAGGGAAGAGCTGGGGACATCCCCACCTCCATCCCTGGGGAGGGCAGCTGAAAGGGAAGCTTTATCTCCTGGCCACAGAGAAATCTGTCACCCCTGGAAATGTGGCAGCTCTGCTGGCGTGGGTTCATCCTCGCCTCAACCCACCATCCAGTCACACCAAGCCCCACCATGTGCTGTCTCTCAGTGCAGGTTTTTACGTCACCCTGATTGTGAACCAGTGATGGGGCTGGTACACCAGCATCTCCCTGCCTGACCAGCTCATGTGCAACCTCATCCACCACACCACCCTGTCAATAGTCCTTATCCTGTGCTCTGTCAGCACCAGGGTGCTCAAGCACTTCCCCACCATGGACCATATGGTGGAAGCAGGTGAAGAGCTAAACCCTGGGGGAGATGACTTGCAATATGGGGTAAGAGCTGGGGTCCACAGACATGTCCCTGTCACTGAGAGGGTGTGCTGGGAGCTGGAGATCCCTGTAAGCATCCCTGCCCCAATCTGTCTCACACACAGTGTGGCAGCCTTGGGTGGATGTTCATCTCCAAAGGGTCCCATGTCCCTCTTGCCCTGAGTTTGTCTCCAGTGGATGTAGTTTCACCTGGAAAACCCTGTGTTCCCACTGGGGATGGTCCCCAAAAGGGTTCTCCCCACCATCATGGGGACTGTGGTGCTGAACCTCTGCTCTGCCACAGGCTTCAGGACGCAGGACAAGCACAAGTTTGAGAGCTTCCACTGACTTCAACAAGTACTGGATCCCCTGTGTGTGGTTCACCAACCTGGCAGCTCTGGTTCTGGCCACATAGGCCCTTGTCCAAAATAGATTCACATGCAAGGAAGCAGAGCTGCACTTTCTCCCTCCCACCCTGTCCCTTTGTGCACCTGCTCCCCATGGCAGGGTCACTAACCCAAGGGACACTCAGCAGCTGGGCACCACTTAGTCCTCCTCTGAGGAAAGCATTCAGAAATCACCTGTGTCCCCTGTCTTTGTTATGCTCAGGTGTCTCTGCACTCCATGGATGACATGTAGCAGAACCTGCCCCCTGCCATGAAGGACAAATACAGGAATGAATCCACAGCTCAGCCCCCCTACACCGTGGCCACAGCTGCTGAGACCTTAAAGCCTTCATACATGGGTTCCACCTTTGACATGCGGTGAGTGCATGGTACAGATCTGGGGCTGGAGAAAAAGAGGTTGAGAGCTTCAGGGTAGCAATAGCACAAGCAGGCTCTTCCCCTGTGGGCCCAATTACTGTGAGCAAACAGCAAACTTCTCCTGGGGGTATGTTGCCCAGCCCCTGTAGGGCTCAGGGACTGTGCTGGGCAATGGATGAGCTGCCGTAGGAGGCATGTGGCCTCCCCAGAGCTGCTCCCTGCTTGCAAATGCACTGGGATAGAGGCAGAGAGTGGTGCTGGGGTATCTCTGTGGAGGAAGGCAGCCTGTCCCCATCACCTCCTTGTGCTCCCCCAGCATGTGTGAGAGCATGGAGCAGAGCCAGCCAGCGGAGGCCTCAGCGAGAGTCCCGCGATGCCCCTGCTCAGCCACTTCTTTGCTGTTGCATCCCCTGCCATCAGCATCAAAAACTTCAGCCAGGGCAGCAGAGGTCACCCCTACCTGCAGCATCCCTAAACAGATGGTTGCTTCCCTTCCCCTCGTCCCATACCATCCAAGGACACTGTCTGTGGTTTTGACCAGTCAGACAGATGATGACCCCTCCCCCCACCCCTAAGGAAAAGAGAGGAGAGGAAGGGATTAAAGAGATTCAGAAGTTTAAAAAAATCTAAACTAATGAAATATAAAGAAAAATATAAAAAGAAAAAAATTAAAAGTATAAAAGAAAGGAAAAAAAAAGGTGGTTTCTGGTCTATGCCAAGGCCAGACCAGAAACCACACGCCCTGTGGCACCAAGCCACATGAGGTCCCACAGCCCGTGCCACCATGGGAGCCAGCTGCCACCGTCCCGTTCCTATGTCACCCCTGCAGCATGGCTGCAGTGAGTTATAGGTGTCACCTTCGTTCCCACGGGCTGTTGCCCTTGGCAGCCGTGTTTTTCAGAGCAGTAACTTCATGAGCAGCTCGTGTTGACGAATTACCCCATAACGCTGCTCATCAGGGGCTGGGTTTTACAGCTCTTGCTCTGACATCAAGATGACACTCGCTCCGTCACTAGCGCAGCTTCTCCATCTGTACAAAGTCCCCCAGAAACACCCTCTGAATCCTGTTGGCACGCTGCGGAGGGCGAGAAGAAACGCGCTCAGAGGAAGCAGCCGTGACACATCCATCCCTCCCAAGTGCCCTTTATTGCCTCCACCCCACCTGTAGAAAGCAAGGTGTTCCTGGAGAGCAGGGAAAGTTTACCCCAGATCACTATGGAGAAGGAATGTGCTTGTGTAAACATCCCGCCCAGCCCAGGTCCCGCTGCCAGGGACTCCAGGAGCATGGCTGGTGGCACCCAGCTGGCCATGGAAGGGCCAACCCACACCCACCACAGCACAACCGTGCTGCTGTGGCCATCCAGGTAATAGGTACTGTCACCTGATGTGGTTGGGGTGTCCCATTGTCCGTGGCACAGATCCACCCTCAGCTCCCTGCCAGCAAGGCAGGAAGAACCCACACTGCCCAGGGCACCTCCTGCTGCCACCCACGGCAGCCAGAACATCACAGGAAGAACTTAAAATACTGAACACAAGTTATTGGTGGGGCAGATGGTCCATATTAGGATACTAGACATGAGTCTTGCCACAGCCCTCTTTGGGGCAAGATGATCTCAGACCATCTCCTTCAGAGCTAACTGTGAAGCTGAGGCTGTAGGAAGTCTGCCTGGCACCAGAGTGCTCCCATCAATAAATATTTTGGAAAAAAAGAAAACACGAGCAGGGTAGTGTGCAGTGTGTCCACTTACTAGGCACAACTCATGGTCAACGTGCCAGAAGGACAGGATTGCATCCAGAGGGATCTCAACAAACTAGAGAGGTGGGCCCACGCAAACCTCACGAAGTGCAAGGTCCTAGGCTTGTATGAGGACAATCCTGGTTATCAGTAGAGGCTGGGGGCTTGGTGGTGAGAGCAACCCTGCAGAAAAGGACTTGGGGTACGGTGTTGGACATGAGCCAAAACCATGCACTTAAGCCCAGGTGGCAAATGCATCCCAGGCTGCATCAAAAGGAGTGTGGCCAGCAGATCAAGAGGCGATTCTCCCCCTGCCCCCTCTGCTCTGTTGAGACCCCACCCGTAGTACTGTGTCCACCTCCAGAGCCCTCAGCATGAGGATGTGGACCTGTTGGAACAAGTCCAGCAAGATCCACAAGGATGATCAGAGTGCCAGAGCACCTCTCCTGTGAAGAAAGGCTGAGAGAGCTGGAGGTTGTTCAACCTGGAGAAGGCTCTGGGGTGACCTTCGAGCTGCCTTCCGCTACCTGAAGGGGGCCTAGAGGAGACGGGGAAGGACTGTTTGCAAGGGCATGCCCTGAAAGGACAAGGGGCAATGGTTTTAAACCAGAGCACGGTAAGTTTATATTAGGCATTTGGAAGTTTACAATGAGAGTGGTGAGACACTCGAGGTCAGGCTTGATGAGACTGATCAATGTGATCTGGTTAAAGACGTCCCTGCTAACCGCAGGAGGGATGGATTAGATGACCTCTAAAGGTCCCCTTCCAACCAACATATTCTATGAGATGTGTGAGCCTGGGTCTCCCACAGCCTTGGGACCAGCCCTTAGGTGGGCTCTGAACTTCACCCCAATACCTGCACAGAGCATGTGTGGCAACTAGATGCAGAGATCTACCACGCTTTGAAGACAGTAGCCTGAAGGAACAACATCACATGTCCCAAAACATGCAGAAAAGCTTTTGTTCATTGCAGCTTTCCAATGCCACCACAAGGGATGGGGCAGAAAACTGGAGCTTGTACCCAGCTTTCGAAAGGGACAGACCACGACGAGAGCCAGGCCCTTCTGCTAGAAGGAATTTCTCTTGCACTGGAATGATACCAAGGAGGTCAGGAAAAGACCAGCTGGTCAACAACCAGTGCAGCCAAATTTGGTTAAGAGATAACCAGACACCGAGGAGAATCGTACAACCAGGCAGGAAACACCAAACAATGGCACAAGGGCCTGCTGGTCCGAATCGGAGGACATGTCATCGGGGAAGCAGAGCAGGAGGTACCAGCTGCAGAGGCTGGAGGTGTAGGAGACCTCTCTCCCCACTGACCTTGCTCCAAGACACCCAGTGCAGCTTGTGCTGACCCAATGCACCATAGGAAAAGGGGGGACATGCCCAACCCAGACTCCAGCAGCTCCCCAAAAGCCAGAAATCTTAACAGGAGTGGACATTTGCACCGTCCTCCTGCTCACACATTTCCAGTACTGGGAATTCTCCACCTGAGCCAAGTCTGACAACTCTTTTCCACACCCACTAGGCATCTAGGTCCACTAGGTCACTGTCCTAGAACCCAGGGAGATATGTTTTAGTCGAGAGTATGCAGGTTTAGAGCTTGCCTGAAAGACACTAAAGCGCTCGGGGATTCCAGGAGAGGTCCTTCTTCACAGGCAGGAGCTACAGGAGCCCCCTCCACCCCACACACCAAATGAGCACACACAACCCCTTTACAGTCACAGACTCCGGGTTTTATTCATGCTCTCAGCAGAATAGTTTTTACTCATTTGCCTTTTCTGGCCTTGATCTTCCTCAGGTAGAACTCCAATTCCTTGCCTTCCAACACGTAGCCATCGGCTCGGCCACACTGTCCAGGTCTGGAGGCAATGCAGGCTGCAAGGAGAAGTCATCCCGTTAACAAAAAAGGTTTAATAATTCACCACCCCAGTATATACACAAAGGGAAGTAAGCACTGCAGGCAGCCTCTCTGCAGAAGTATGGAGGAGCAAGTTACCAGTAACAGATACACCAGTTTACGTGCTGGCTTCAGTACCTCACCCTAAAGCACCGTGCTCTGCCACCCGCTCTGCTGGACCGAGTCCCTGATGAAGTCCTCTTCAGATCTCCAAACTGTCATCGCTCAAATTCAGTAGCAGAACTGGACAAAGGTCTCATCACCAGAAGACTTCGGACAACTGAACTATTTCCCAGAACTTGCAACTGGCCACATCTCCTGCGCGTTTGCAGGACACTTCAGCGACACACAGTGCAGCCTGTAGGCCTGCACTTGGTTTTTTAGGTCTTAAGCCCTATTGTTTTTTCTCAAAGGCCAACCAGGAGCGATCAACCCCAGGAGCCTGGCTGGCACATGTACCAATTCAAACTCCAGAAACACATTTCCCCTTCCTGCCTGAAGTGGGGCAACTCCAAAGATAAAAGAACTTGTATTTACGACCCTGCATATGTGGAGAACACCGCCCTGCAGTTAGCTTGATCACAACAAGTAGAACTTCAAATGATTCCAACACCAAGAATAAGATCTGCTCTGGCACCCTGTTTGCATCCTGACTCCCTTATCCCCACCCACATCAACGCTTCCAGGGACTCACCAAGAAGCTTCCCCTGCTGGAACTGCTCCTCAAGAATACTTGCTATCTTGGCATTTTTCTTTCGCTCATCATATTTTTTCTGGATCTTCTTTGAACGCTTCTTGTTCAAGATTTCCTCCTCTTCAGGGGTCTAAAAACAAGACCAGAAGCAAAGACAAGGTTAAGCATATGGCCACCTTCTGCTAACAGAGGTGGTCACCGTGAACATCAAGGAGATGCTTGTATTCTCTGTGCTGTACTGTGTTTCCCCAAGTTACACCTTCCGTACTTCAACCTCAAAGAACCAGACGCTGCTTCACTTTTGAAGCCAAGAAAAGCAGCGTTGCCAACGAGAGTCACTGCTGACAACAAAGCAGAGTGCCCTAGGGAAGGGCCCTCTTAGACAAACCAAACTGCAAAGGTTTCCTCCTTGAATTAATCCTCCTCCAGAAAGGTGAATACTCCTTCCCCCTCCAGACAGAATGAGCACCTGGGTGCGGTGCAAGTCCTGCCAGACAGTCTACAAGCTCTCCCTGTGCTTCTGAACTGCGCAGCACTCAGCTAAGAGCTTTGCTTTGAATGCAAGGGGACAACCTTAAACTACACACAGGTATTTAAATACCTTCTGACAACCTGGGGTTTGGGTAGGAAACAAAAAAGGCAATTCACAAGGTTCTCATCAAAGCCATCATTCCCCAGCACAAGGACCTGAGCTGCGAAGTCTTCCTCAGCATTGTAACGTGTCATCGCTCTCCATTCAGTAGCAGAACTGGACAAAGGTATCATCATTAGAAGACTGAAGGTCCTTGTGCACAAACAGGGGCAATGCCTCAGAGCACTCCACTAACAGAGCCAGACTCATCCTGGGAGCCGAGAGGAACGCAGCCCAGATAACCAATGTTACCACTGGTGGGTACTCAACCCTCTTCTGGCAAGCACTGGCAAGCTCCCAATGGCTGGCTGCCTCTAGCAAGTCTGCAAGGAGTTTAAATGCCAACAACAATCCCACACGTACCAGTTTGGCCCCCTTCTTGCGTCCGAGGGGCAAAGCATAGTGGGCTTCATACCACTGCCGGTACGGGGTGCTGTCAACGAGAACGATGCAGTTCTTCACCAGGGTCTTTGTCCGCACCAGTTCATTGTTGGAAGCGTTGTAGACGACATCGATGATCCTGGTCTTGCGAGTGCAGCCTTTCAAAAGAAGAGTATGAATTCAAACCTACAGGGATCAGACAACTGAGAACACAGTCCACAGCGTTTCACCCACACATCATCTCACAACTTGCCACCCCATCAAACATCCTCCAGTCTCCCCGGCACTGAAGCAAATTTAACTAAGAGGTGCATCTACGTTTCAGCAGTCCAACTGCCCATTGCTAGGACAGCAGCCTACACCTAAAAACTGATTCACCCCAGGTGAAAAACCAACACCTGTGGCCTTGCTGGAAATCATCTCAAGAAGAGTCAGCAATGGTAAAAAATACATTTCTGGATCAGAAGATAGCTAAGCAGACATCAACTAACACCACACACAGGGCTCGATCCTGTATGTACTTCCTAGAGTTACTGAATTAAGCTGCGTTGAACAAGACTGCTCTGCAACACCTACTATAGACCATTTCTATAGGGTGAGGGTTTATAGGTAAATCAAGAGGGGAAGCTGATGTTGTCACTCTTCAAGACCCACCTGAAGCGTTCAGTCTCAGCCACTAGAATTGCCTGTTCAGCAGTTGACTGCCCAGGAGATGCAGCCTGCCTTGTATGCAAAGGCCGAGCACAAGATGGGTGTTCTCTTCACTGATCCACCTCAGCCTGGCTCTGCAAGGTGCACTCAGTCCCTTCAGTCATACTGCCTACTAGTGACAGCGCAACCACAGCATGGACAACACTCTGGGATCACTGAGGAGAAAAGGTGCCCGCCCTTCCTCCCTCCCACTCACCACACTGGCCAGTGAAACACTGCCTTACTAACTGGTGGCTTTACCATCAAGCCAAGCAACCCTGAGCAGGCCCAGGCTACACAGCTTTCACCTTGCTATTGGGAGAAAACCCACCTTCCTCACAGGAAATGCCACAGACTCCCTCTCCCTTCTTAGCAAATCAGGGGTGTGAAGAGAACTGCACATGCCTGGAGACCTGGCACCAGGACAAAACCCTTAACACCTTTCCTTCTTGTGCAGGATGCCTAACTTTTGGTAAGGTTCATCAATAAACAGAAGTTGCATTCACAAAGAATTACCCATATTTAGGTTTAGGGGCTTTTTCCTCTTCTGCAGTTCTCCCCCAGTAAAATGGTATCGCGAGCACGTCGCTCAGGGTAACTATGACACTTCAATCACTGTGAACTTAGCAGACATCCAAGTCTCCAAAGCCACATAAGGTCAAAGTTCTCATCACTATGCATGCTGCTTCAAGACCCAATGCTGTGAGCTCCATCACATTCAATCTCAGCCTACGAGTCCATGCTTACATCATCATCCCAATTGCTCTGTAGCAGTACCTGGGACCAACATGGCTGTAGACTTATCCCTNTTAAGCCCTATTGTTTTTTCTCAAAGGCCAACCAGGAGCGATCAACCCCAGGAGCCTGGCTGGCACATGTACCAATTCAAACTCCAGAAACACATTTCCCCTTCCTGCCTGAAGTGGGGCAACTCCAAAGATAAAAGAACTTGTATTTACGACCCTGCATATGTGGAGAACACCGCCCTGCAGTTAGCTTGATCACAACAAGTAGAACTTCAAATGATTCCAACACCAAGAATAAGATCTGCTCTGGCACCCTGTTTGCATCCTGACTCCCTTATCCCCACCCACATCAACGCTTCCAGGGACTCACCAAGAAGCTTCCCCTGCTGGAACTGCTCCTCAAGAATACTTGCTATCTTGGCATTTTTCTTTCGCTCATCATATTTTTTCTGGATCTTCTTTGAACGCTTCTTGTTCAAGATTTCCTCCTCTTCAGGGGTCTAAAAACAAGACCAGAAGCAAAGACAAGGTTAAGCATATGGCCACCTTCTGCTAACAGAGGTGGTCACCGTGAACATCAAGGAGATGCTTGTATTCTCTGTGCTGTACTGTGTTTCCCCAAGTTACACCTTCCGTACTTCAACCTCAAAGAACCAGACGCTGCTTCACTTTTGAAGCCAAGAAAAGCAGCGTTGCCAACGAGAGTCACTGCTGACAACAAAGCAGAGTGCCCTAGGGAAGGGCCCTCTTAGACAAACCAAACTGCAAAGGTTTCCTCCTTGAATTAATCCTCCTCCAGAAAGGTGAATACTCCTTCCCCCTCCAGACAGAATGAGCACCTGGGTGCGGTGCAAGTCCTGCCAGACAGTCTACAAGCTCTCCCTGTGCTTCTGAACTGCGCAGCACTCAGCTAAGAGCTTTGCTTTGAATGCAAGGGGACAACCTTCAAACTACACACAGAGGTTTGAATACCTTCTGACAACCTGGGGTTTGGGTAGGAAACAAAAAAGGCAATTCACAAGGTTCTCATCAAAGCCATCATTCCCCAGCACAAGGACCTGAGCTGCGAAGTCTTCCTCAGCATTGTAACGTGTCATCGCTCTCCATTCAGTAGCAGAACTGGACAAAGGTATCATCATTAGAAGACTGAAGGTCCTTGTGCACAAACAGGGGCAATGCCTCAGAGCACTCCACTAACAGAGCCAGACTCATCCTGGGAGCCGAGAGGAATGCAGCCCAGATAACCAACGTTACCACCGGTGGGTACTCAACCCTCTTCTGGCAAGCACTGGCAAGCTCCCAATGGCTGGCTGCCTCTAGCAAGGCAGACTCTAGTCTGCAAGGAGTTTAAATGCCAACGACAATCCCACACATACCAGTTTGGCCCCCTTCTTGCGTCCGAGGGGCAAAGCATAGTGGGCTTCATACCACTGCCGGTACGGGGTGCTGTCAACGAGAACGATGCAGTTCTTCACCAGGGTCTTTGTCCGCACCAGTTCATTGTTGGAAGCGTTGTAGACGACATCAATGATCCTGGTCTTGCGAGTGCAGCCTTTCAAAAGAAGAGTATGAATTCAAACCTACAGGGATCAGACAACTGAGAACACAGTCCACAGCGTTTCACCCACACATCATCTCACAACTTCACCCCATCAAACATCTCCTCCAGTCTCCCCGGCACTGAAGCAAATTTAACTAAGAGGTGCATCTACGTTTCAGCAGTCCAACTGCCCATTGCTAGGACAGCAGCCTACACCTAAAAACTGATTCACCCCAGGTGAAAAACCAACACCTGTGGCCTTGCTGGAAATCATCTCAAGAAGAGTCAGCAATGGTAAAAAATACATTTCTGGATCAGAAGATAGCTAAGCAGACATCAACTAACACCACACACAGGGCTCGATCCTGTATGTACTTCCTAGAGTTACTGAATTAAGCTGCGTTGAACAAGACTGCTCTGCAACACATACTATAGACCATTTCTATAGGATGAGGGTTTATAGGTAAATCAAGAGGGGAAGCTGATGTTGTCACTCTTCAAGACCCACCTGAAGCGTTCAGTCTCAGCCACTAGAATTGCCTGTTCAGCAGTTGACTGCCCAGGAGATGCAGCCTGCCTTGTATGCAAAGGCCGAGCACAAGATGGGTGTTCTCTTCACTGATCCACCTCAGCCTGGCTCTGCAAGGTGCACTCAGTCCCTTCAGTCATACTGCCTACTAGTGACAGCGCAACCACAGCATGGACAACACTCTGGGATCACTGAGGAGAAAAGGTGCCCGCCCTTCCTCCCTCCCACTCACCACACTGGCCAGTGAAACACTGCCTTACTAACTGGTGGCTTTACCATCAAGCCAAGCAACCCTGAGCAGGCCCAGGCTATACAGCTTTCACCTTGCTATTGGGAGAAAACCCACCTTCCTCACAGGAAATGCCATAGACTCCCCTCTCCCTTCTTAGCAAATCAGGGGTGTGAAGAGAACTGCACATGCCAGGAGACCTGGCACCAGGACAAAACCCTTAACACCTTTCCTTCTTGTGCAGGATGCCTAACTTTTGGTAAGGTTCATCAATAAACAGAAGTTGCATTCACAAAGAATTACCCATATTTAGGTTTAGGGGCTTTTTCCTCTTCTGCAGTTCTCCCCCAGTAAAATGGTATCGCGAGCACGTCGCTCAGGGTAACTATGACACTTCAATCACTGTGAACTTAGCAGACATCCAAGTCTCCAAAGCCACATAAGGTCAAAGTTCTCATCACTATGCATGCTGCTTCAAGACCCAATGCTGTGAGCTCCATCACATTCAATCTCAGCCTACGAGTCCATGCTTACATCATCATCCCAATTGCTCTGTAGCAGTACCTGGGACCAACATGGCTGTAGACTTATCCCTTCCAGACCATCAGGCCTACAACATACTTACATTCTGATCCCCAGGAGAAGTTGCCAACATCCAACCGAAGGGCACGGTACTTCTTATTTCCACCACGAACCCTCACCGTATGAATTCGGCGTGGGCCAATCTACGGTCAGAAACAAACACCAGGATGTTGCTGGTGCTGGAACACTGTGCATCTCACAGGAGCCCAGACACCTCCTAAGCTTAAAGGCAATGTGGTCAGTGTAACTATGACAAACCCCAGCATCGGCAGAGGCAGTAAGTGACCAAAACGGTCTGTTGCATCTACCTAAGGTGAACATTTCATCACTCCAATTGCCTCCAGTTACAAAAACCTATCACTGCTTTCCACGGGCACAGGAGAAAGTACCACCTTGTAAAGAAGCAGTGACAGATATTTAAACATCCCAAAAAATACCGCACATATTTAAAGCTCTTGACGGCACACATCCAGCAACCTGAGTATGAAAACCTGGCTACTGGCCACCCTTCTCAAGCCACCCACCTTTGTGTTGGCAGGAGGCCGCCCCAGCTCATACTTCCTCTTCTTGTGGTAGGGCTTCCTCTTGCCCCCAGTCTTGCGACGCTTGTGCCAGTTGTCCCGGGAGATACCTGAATGGAGAGGAGGAGCACGGTCAGAGGATGGCATGGAGCCCACCTGGCCATGGCAGGGCACGGTTCTGAGTCCTCAGCTCTCCAAGGTTGGTATCCGCACAGTGCACTCAGCCTTATGCAGCAGTCAGAGAAGCTTCATCATTGATACTCAGATCCATCTCCTCCCCTTCAGCAGGGCTGTACAAAGCAGACACCCCCTCCACCATGCCTGGTAGGCATCCCCTTCGGGAAACAGCCTCCCAATCTACCTCATCTGCTAGGCAGCCTGTGGGAAGTGCCCAGTTCCAAGCTGCCAGGCACCCTGTGCGGCACCCTGCGTTCTCCTCTAGGTCTGGTAGATCCATCTATAGAAAATAACCTCCATTCCACACATCTGCTGGGCCCCTGTGAGACACCCCAACATAAACCCCCTTCTCCCACTCCCCCTCATAATTATCTCTCCACCGTACCCCATCTTTTGTTTCCCTTACAAGCCCTCACCAAGCAGCGCAAGTAAAGGGTCCCCCCCCACCCCTAGGAAAGCGGTCCCACCTCATTTGCGGGGTTCCCTGCAGGAAACGCTCCCTCCACAGCCCCCGACCACTACGGCCCCAGCGCCAAGGACGGCGAGCCCAGCGCTGGGGGCCTGAAGGGAGGAAAAGCAAGGCGAGGTCACACTCCCCTCCCCACTCGCCGCCATGTTGGGCCTAGACACCCTCCCCCCTCGCCAGCAGCTCGGCGCCGTCGCGGCCTCCCGCAATGGCGGGCGGTGTGGGCTGGCGGCACCCCCTGCTGTCACCCGGTGAGAGGCAGCGGCGGGCAACGACGACACGGCGGTCGGATGGCGGCAGATTAAGGCGAGGCCCGGAGCTGTCCCCACTCACCCATGATGCTGCAGTGGCGGAAAGAGGAGGGGGCGGAGCTTCACGGGGCGGTTTGGCGGGGCGA
>VZTM01032509.1:45755-71136 GCA_013400555.1 Jacana jacana
GATGATATTTAAGGTCCCTTCCAACTCTAACCATTCTACGATTCTACATGGCATCTTGCTCAGCATATAAAGCTAGGGAAGAAGAAGGAAAGGGGGGGTGTTTGGAGTGATGGTGCTTGTCTTCCCAAGCCACCGTCACACAGGACAGAGCTGGAGATGGCTGGACACATGGAATCAGGGAATGAATTCAGGTCAGAATTCAAGTCCTGTGAGGACAGGCTGAGAGAGCTGGGTTTGGTCACCTTGGAGAAGAGATGGGAGACCTTGTAGCCTCTTCAGTACCTCAAGGGGGTCCTACAGGAGGGAGGAGGAGGGATTCTGTCAGGGAGAGCAGTGACAGGACAAGAGGTGAGGTTTTAAACTAAAAGAGGGGAGATTTGGGTCGTTAGTGATTGAGAAACCCACAACAATTCGTTGTTGTTCAGACAATTATTCTGTCACCCCAGGGCCCCTCCGCACCCGGGAAAGGGCATCAGGGAAAACAAGGTTGAAATATAAATAGATTTAATAGGAGAAGACTGAGTAATTAACAATAGTGCTGAAGAACCAGTATCGACCCTGGCACCAGTATAAAACTCACAGGGGTTACATTCTCTCAGCAGGAAGCTGTGCCCCCCCAGCAGTGGCAGCAGAGGTGGGACACCGCCAGCGCTGTGGCTTCGGGGCAGGTAGGAGATCCAGCAGGGCTCAGGGGTCTGGCACTGGAGCAAGGAGTTCTCAGTCCTGCTCCCATCAGGGGGGACAGAGCTGGGCAGCAGACTTCCTCCTTTATATTGAACGAGACCTTCATGGCGTGAGAGCACCCCGTCGGCCAGCCTGGGTCAAGTGCCCATCACCCTGGCACCCGGCAGGGCTGGAAAACACCGGGGCCTGGCTGGAGATAAAGTCAGTATTTTCACAAGTTCAGACAATAGAGTCTCCTAAAAGCCCAGTTTCCCCAATTGTGAGAAGAGAAATCAGTCTCGTGTTGCTCAAACCAGGGCAATGAGGAAGAAATTCTTTGCTGTGAGGGTGCTGGGACACTGGAACTGGTTGCCCCAAGAAGCTGTGGCTGCCCCGTCCCTGGAGGTGTCCAAGACCAGGCTGGATGGGGCCTTGAGCAGCTTGGTCTGGTGGGAGGTGACCCTGCCGGGGGCTGAGTCAGGGCAGGCCGCCAGCCAGCCCCGTTTAGGCTGGGACGAACCCAGGCTCCGCGCCGGGAGCCCGCACGGTGCTCCCTCCTCAGCGCCTGCCCCGCCTCATGGGCCTGTGTTCATTGGCATTCGCCTGATTTGCATACCCAGAGAGCATCGCGGCAGCCTGACCCCGTCCCGGTGGATTTTCGCTCCTACCGGCCGGTTCGTACGGCCCGGGTCGGCGGAGCCGGCGGTTCCAGTGGTAGGATAGGGGCGGGAGCATGGGGCAAAGGGGCGAGCGGAGAGAAGAGGCCCTCGCCCTGACTTGTGTAGCGTGTGGGAGGCACCGGGTGCGCCGGGGGGAAAGCGATGGGTATACTCTGGTTTCTCTTCAGATCGTATAAATCTTTCGCCTTTTACTAAAGATTTCCGTGGAGAGGAACAGGCACGAGTGTCGAGGAATTTTTTGAGGCTCCATTTCGGTGGAGCTACCCCTTTTCTGGTCAAAAATAGAGTTGAAATATCCCGGGTTGATTCTTACCCCGCGCTGTACGGCTGCTTGTACCTCCCCCTCAACCTCAGCTCCCTCCTGTGCCCCGTCCCCTCCGCTGCTGCATGGCGGGGGACTGCTCCTGAACTCCCAGCATGCCCTTCGCCCCCTAACCGCCCTTTCCAGCCTGCTGGTAGCGCGTCCCGGGCCACGCCGGGAGTCGTAGGCGGCCGCGCGTGCAGAGCATGCCGGGAGTTGTAGTCCCACCCGAGTTTTCCCGGTAGGCCCCGCGGCACGGCTGCGCGCGGGGTTTAAATAGACGGCGGTTGGCCAGGCGGCGTTGCAGTTGTCGGGACGGGAAGGTTAGGCCAGGCTGCCCAAGAACCGCGATGGACTCCCGGCTCTACCGTCATATCTCCCCTGGCACCGTCATTAATATTCAGCGGAGCAGTGGTGAGAGGGGTCGGGGGATGACTCTGGCCCTGGGGGGTGGCGGGGTGTGAGGGGTGTCTTCGGCCCTGCAGGCCGATTCGGCCGGGTCTGGTCTCAACCGCGGCCTTTTCCAGGCTTGATCCATAAGGCGGAGGTGAAGAAGGTGGACATTGAGCGGGCCTCCGTGGCGGTGGAGTGGTTCGAATGCGGCTCCCTCAAGGGGAAGGAGGTGAGTGGGGGCCTCCCAGGTCTCGGGTAGTAGCCTGGGGGTGGCGTTACACGCCCCACGCACCACCCCTCTCTAGGCCGGGCAGCTGCTTCAGTTCTGTGCTTAGTTAACATTCTGCATCGTTAGAGTAACGAAATAGGTGTGTGAAGGTAAGAAGGGGAAGTGGCTGCAGTGGAGCAGAGACAAGTCAGGCGCTCAACCTCTTGGGGTAAACAAGGGGGTCCCCCCTTATGCTGGGGGCTGGCTTTGAGTGCCCCCAAGTCCCTGTTTTCCCAGCTCTGGGTGCTGGCTGCTGGCTTTTCTTGGCCTTAAGAGGTCAGGCTTTTCTTAAGACTCAGTGTGTGCCGCACGAAGAGGGCTGAGGTTTCCTGAATCCCTGCTGGTGTAAAATAGTGTGAGGTGAGATTTGGCAGGGGTAGTCTGGTGCGTGTGAGGTTGCTGTGGCTGAAATCCTGACACTTAATCTCAAGCAAATGTGCTTGTCCTGCTGGTTTCCCTGGAAACGTACGCTGTAGAGTTTAGTTGAAGTCTTAAAGTTGCCACTGATGGATTCTTTGAAAGTAGATCTTGTATAGTTCATGTGCATGCTGCAAATATGTGAAACGTGCAGATCCAGCTATGACTGCTGGCCAAATTGTGTGTGTGTATGTGTGTTGATGTTAAATATTTAGGAAGATGCTTCAAAATTAAGTATGTTTCTTATATGCTTATTTATACACAGCTTACGTACTTCTATATTTACATATTCTACTGCCCACATACATATGTTTCTGAGCTCATTAACTTTCCAATTAGATGCTTACAGATTCCATACAAATAACATTTTATAGTTACATGTACCTCCACGTTTTACAGAGGCTCACCCGCTCATTTTTGCTCTTTTAATGGACTATTATTTCATCTAAGGAATTTAAAAGTTTGAGAGCTTAAAAAGTTCATGAAGCTTGCCTTGCTTTAAGTGAATTCCAGCGCAAGCCCCCGTGATACCAGGGTTGGGGTGTGTGTGTGTGCTTTCAAACTCTTCTGCTGTGTTGTTTGAAAAACTGAACTGAGAATGTTGGGGTTTTTTGTGCTGGAGCCTGTCCTTGGCTGCCTGCCCTTGGTGGTGTTGCTCCCCTAGCCCTGTGGCTGTCTGTACCGTGGTGCTGTAGAATGTGCTGAAGGCAGGATTATGACTTCACTGAAGGGTTGGGCAGAAGGCTGTGGCTGGCCCTAAGCCTTCCGAAGATGAAATGGCTTCCACAGCAAGTGAAACAAATGCAGGTGAATTGACTTCTGGATTAAATGCTGGATCCCTCATTTCCCAAACTGTAAGCATCTCTTGGAAGTTTATTTCAGTAAGCACAGTCACACAGTGAGCACTTAATGGAAGATTAGCAATAAGAGATTAAAGCAGTTGATGCCCGATGTGCTTTGTCCATCTCCAGAAGTGCTCTGTGGCACCTGCGGAGCTGGGTGGTGTTTGGCAGATGAGGGTAAATGGCTCCATTGGCACATTTCTTGTAGCATATTTGGGCATGCAAGAGTACTCAAACAGAATGAACTGCTGTCTTGCCCTTCCAGGCAATTTTAACTTGATGTTTGGTGGGTTGTGGGTCAGGTTTGTTTGCCTCTACTGAAAGTCAAGGTCAATTAAAAAACCAAAACAAAACCCAGAAATGCCGTTAAGTGGTAGCAGCTGTATTCTGCCCTGTAAAATATTGCTTTGCTCTTGTAGATTGATATTGATGATTTGATAACAGTAAATCCTGAGTTAATGGAAGAACTACGTGCTGCAGATGTAAAAGAGAACCTTCCTTTTCAAGCAAATGTAATTTTACAGGTAAGTGCTTTAGAGTGATCCAGTCTCTTCTAAGGTATTACAGGCATATTAAACAGCATAGGTCTTGTTATAAACAATACCTTCAGCCTTAAAATTTGAGATCTCTAGCTTACCTTTTCTGTCTTATAGCCAGACTTTGGCCACAAAAATCCTTGTATCCATGTTGCCTTGGAGTGCTGTGTGAGGTGTTTGCAGCTTACTCTGATTACTCACAGCATTCCTTGTTTTTCAGAAACAGAAGCACAGAGCAAGCCTTTCAAAAATTCCTGCTCCACGGGAAGGTGAGAAAATATCCTTCTCTCTTATCTCCCTGTGAGTGGGTGGTGCTCTTTTCCTTGGAGCCGTGATATTCTACCGCTGCTCGTTCAGGCTATGTTAAATGTACCACTTCATACCGATGTTCTGGACTCAGAGTGCTGTCCTGTTCCTGTGAGCTGGCTGATGTGCTGCCCTTTTCTGCTGTAGTTATTCCTTGAGACTGCTTTAAATGCCACTAAGCAATTACTGGTGCAGTGAGTGTTTAAAAGTTTCATATGGAGTTTTGCAAATGCCACAAATGACAAAAAGGTGCATGGCAGTTACTAAGATTAAAAGTGTCAAATTGAGAGTGGAAAGGGCAAGAAAGAAATAGCGGTGACAAATGGATGTCTCATCTTCAAACAGTCCCTTTAGACAAGAGCTAGAGCTTTATCCTTGGAGAGCTTCAGACCAGCAGGCGAAGTGCCAGGGGGTGTGCCATAGCTCAGTGACTGTGTGTCACTGCAATGTTTTGAGCAGCGCTTGAAGAGAAAATAGAGATGTCAGAGTGTGGGATTGCAAAGGAATTGTTTTTCATGAGGTGTCAGGAGTTAGAAAACTCCCTACATTCTTTTAGCTCATTAGCTGACTCTTTCAGCTTTTTCAATTGCCAGTGGCAGCATTACAGGTCTGTTTGTAATACACTTGTGTGATGCTGAGGTGGTGAACGCAATGATTCTCCTAAAGTGCATAGTTAGCCAGAACCTGGTGCTTTTCCACGCAACTGAGCTGTAAACAAAACAGCTGAGCTTGCCTGGCCTCTTTTTGCTGTGTGTGATGCAAGACAGGGAAGCCAGTACCAGAAGCCAACGCTACAAATTGCCTCAGAGAGGCAGGAGTAGTCAAAGAAGCTTAATATGTCAAAAGTTTTTCTGTACTAGAGCATTCTGATGGTCTTCAAACCCAGAGAGCTCTCCATAAATTTAGTGAACGGGCAAGGAAAATGATGTGGTGAAGCTGTGACTGTTTCTAGACAGGTCAGTTAAAGGAGCTGGATAACCAGCTGGAAAAATAAGTGGTTTAGTGATCCAGTCACTGAGGGATGGAAAAACGTCCTCACTGAGTCATGGCTTTTCTGAAGTGTAGAATCTAATTGCAAATCTGAAATAACTGTTGCCTTTCCTATTGGGACATTGTCTCTGAAGTCCTGCCTGCAGTACAAGAGAGAAGTTGTACTTTCAGTATTCCTCAGATAGCATCTGTTGTTATAGCTAGCCAACCCCCCGAGTCACTGAGTATCTGTCCTGTTGCAAACTCTGCACTGCACCAACTAAAAAGCTAACATTGGCTTCGGGTTTTGATTCTCAGACTAAACAAATTAAAGATGACCAGGTGGCTGTCTACATCTCTCCAGGAAAGAGAGAGAACCAGAAGTGGTGATTTCAGAATGAATTCTGTATTGGCTCAGTCCTCTGAATCAGTCAGATTCTTGGAGGATGCTGACTATCCTCATGTACTAGAAACACTTGAATCAAACCCATTTTGATGCAGCAAATCCTGCAGCTGGTGTGCCTCTCCAGGAGCACTATCATCTACAGAAAAAGTGCTGCTGAGTTTGTGATGGGATTAGGTCTGGGCACCTGCCACAAAAGTAAATGGGATAAAATGCCATTTCTGAGCATAACGAAACAGATGCTTTTCCTTCTTCAGTGCAGTTTGCAGCAGTGACACCTAATGTCTCTGCACCTGAGCAGAAGGTTCCAGGTAGAGAGTGAACAGATGCGAGCTCTTAATTTTGTGGGCACAGTTGTGAGGAACCTGATCCAGAAATTAAATTAACCATTGGGCTTACAAAATCTAATGTCCTTTAAAACCACAGTGATTAATTCTGGATACGTTCTCATGGTTGCTGGAGGTGGAGGTAGTTCTAGCTTTCATAGCACACTTGTTTTGGTTTGTTTTTTTTTTTCCATATCAGATTTGCTTTCTGTATAAATCTATTGAGGTGTATGGTCCAGTCCCTCTCCTGGGATTGGGCTTTGCCAAAAGACTTTGGTCTCAGAGAAAGAAATGTACCTTGGTGTGTGACAATAGGGACTACCCTCAAAAGCAGCCTTTCCAAAGATTTGCTGTTGTGATTATATAGTCTTGTAGCTGAACTTGGTGTTACCAAGCTTGCATTCCACTGCACCATGCAGACTGTCTGTGCATAGCTGCTGTGGTGGTGAGCGTAATGCTGCTGGTGACCGGACTGCAGTACCGCTGTCACCACCCAACAGTTAATTCACACAGCTCTGCAAGAGTCGTGCTTCATAGGATTTCCCAGTTCCCTGACTTGTAACTGCCCCCTTCCTTGGTATTAAGGTTCTGGAACTGGCCTATTAGTGAATCCTTAGTGGTGCCTGAAAGAAACTCACTGGGACTGCTTGCTTTTCTGTAGTGCTGTCTTTCGTGATCGCTTTTCACCCAGCTTTGCTAATGCGTCAGAGAACTGGACGTGGTCCTTTGAACCTCACCTTGTTCACCCCTGTTCCTGCGCTTTGGGAGCACTTGTTTACTTGTGAATGTCTGTCTGAGGCGTGATGCTGACCTTGAATTCCTGTTTCCAAAGCCGTTCGGGGCCGTACCAGGATGACCGCTATCGCGGAGTCTCAGTGCCGCCTCCCGGAAAATGGGATGGAGGGAGATCCCTGCGCTTCTGCACAAACCAGAAGCAATTTGTCAGGTCCTGGTGAGTGGAGAAAGAGCCTGGTGAATTCTTACTATGAAGCAAGATGCTTTGTATTAATTTAATTAAGTAAAATTCAAGTCCCTGGGGGGAAGGAGCAACTGCTACCCCTTCATATATAGAACAGGAGAGACCTAGAGATCTGCCTGTAAGCAAATATTCAGGGGTCTTACCTGAAGGAGTTCTCAAAGGACATGGGAAACAATATTGTTGATTATTAATGTGCTTTATTAGCCAGAGAGCTGCGGTTGTGCGTGGATGGGGTATCTGCTTAACAGCATGAAGTGGTATTCACAGGGCTAGAGTGGGAAGAGAAATGACAGTGTTGCTTACAAGACACTCTGTAACTAGACTGACAGCAGTTTGACCTATACTGGGGGAATAAGGCAAAGAACTAAGGCCTCCCTGAATCATGAAAGTGTAGTGTTATATCTTTACCAGGCCCACCCTGTGAATAGTTGAGGGCATGCCTTGTATATTAAGTTCTGCAAAGATACTGAAATAAGAGGCCTGATACTAAACTCCTGTCTAGTCGGTGTAGCCTTGATTTGTGGCTTTGAATAAAAGTTGGTGATTGGCAAAGGATTAAAAAACCAAATTATTTGCACGCTTACCTCAGGCTTTAGCTAGTTCTCTCTCATGATCCAGAGTCTGAGTTAAGGGATGCCTGTGGTCCATGAGGCTTTACAAATCTGAAAACCATCCTTGATCTTTGGGATGTAATTACTGGTTTTGGTCTGGCTTCTTTCTGCAGCTGGCCGAACCAGGGCTAGCAGGCTGACCTGTGCTCCAGAAGCTTTGCTGACAAATGGAAATGGCAACACAGAGGATCATCTGCCTGCTGCTGGAACGACTGCTTCAGCGAGCCCAGGTACCGGGGAGCAGTGGGTTAGAACTGCCTCACCAGCCAGCAACCCATCACCAGGTGGTTGCTGCTTTGTATTACACCAAGGCCAAAGCTTTGCAAAGGCAGCTGTAGCAGTGAGACCCTATCTTGAGTATTGTTTTGTTGTTGTTGTTACAAAAGTGTCATTCTGTTATAGCGAGATCTCCTCGGAAACGCTGCCTTTAGAGTGGTAGCGAGGCCGTGTTGCCAGGCAGTGTCTGCAGGAGGTAGGTCTGGTGGGGGAAGGAAGTTAATGACTGTCCTTCTGAAGATTGTGTCCTGTCAGACAAGTCTGCCAGCAACCTGGGAAAGCTGAAATATGTGTATTGTACTTAAAACCTAGGATGAAAATTTAATCCAAGGAAATGTTTTTCTTTTAGTTCGGAGAAGAACTAACCTTGTGAGAGAGATGGAGAAAATGAAAAACAAGAGAGAAGAAAAGAGAGCTCAAATGAATGAAATCAGGACAAAACATGCACAGGTGGAGTACTCTATAATGCACCAGTAAGGCGAGAAATACTGTAGGATAGTGCATCACAGCAGTTGAAACCAAAATATTTTGGACAGGCTTTGTTCTTATGAGGCTGTACATAAGGATGGATTGATTCTACATTCAGAAAATTCTGAATCTTGTGGTTTTTAAGTGAACTAGCTCTACTGGTGCACAGCTGACTGTTTAGTATGCTCCAGGGTGCTGTTGCTGTAACCATCCATGGCTTTTCCACACAGGAATTTGACAGCAGCTGTCCAAACTGGGAGTTTGCACGGATGATCAAGGAATTCAGAGCAAGTTTAGATTGCCAGCCAATATCTATAGCTGACCCAGTAAGTAAATCCTCAAGCTACTAACTGCAGCGTGTGGACAGACTGTTTGGTACCGAGGGCTATAGCACGTGAGCAATTCAGCGCATCAGTGAGCCCTGGAAATCCTCTCAGCACTTTGGGGTCTTGAGGTACCTGGTGGTATGTTTTATGGTATAAGTGGTATACATATAAGTATATGCTTATGGTATATATGCCATATGCCAATATAAACCATAAACATACCCCTTACCCTCCCCTATTTAGGGCTAAGCTGCCCCACAATGCTTTGCATGTGTCACTAGTGAAGAGCTTGCACTTCAACAGTTGTCGTATGGAGATTAGTGTGGTAACATCAGTAGCTGTCAGAGCTTCTAAATGGCAGAGCCTATTACACAGCAGCTTAGCTTGTAGGTATAGGTGTAATTTAATGCAGCCTATGGCCTTATAGCAGAAAGTGTTATATGGAAGTCATACTAAGTAATTTTAAACCAGCTCAAAAAGCAGAAAAGCAAAAGTAAAGGTTAAAAACTAGAAAGACCAGGCTCAGTTCCTATTTTCAGCAACTATGGAGGTAGTGTCATTTAATACCTGAGAACAAGTAGTCCTTGTCTAGCAAAGGCCTTGTTATGGTTAGTGAAAAATGACAGCATTTGAGTTCAAACCAAAGAAGCAGGTGTGGACTAGCTCAGAACACCAGGTAGTTTGTGTGCCTGAATCCTACCGGGCCGAGAACCAGCTTCTTGTGCACATATCACTGCGTGACAGAAGAGGAGCTTGTTGTCTTCTGCTTCCTGCTTCACCCAGTGGAATATGCAGTCTCCCAAATTCAACTGCTGGGTAGCTGTGCACAAATAGCTAAACTTGCTGCTATTCAAAAAAAATACCTTTGGGGTAAATTTATAAAAAATGGCTTAAATTTGACTCTAGTTGCAGTATTGTTATCACAGGTTTTGCTGGAAAGCTGGTCAAAAGACCAGAATTTTACTAATTCTGATGCAGGATATTTGGGGCAGCTTCCACAGCAGAGCATCATTTCCACATGCTATGTTGGAGCACGCTATGGTCAATCGTTCGTTGCAGTTCCTTTGCGCTGAATGGACTTTAAAACTTAATCCCTGCATGAGCCAGGTCTACAGAGGCTGCTGTGATCAGCATGTAGAAAAGTAGATGAGGGGAGTGTTGGATCTTTCTCTCTGTAATACTAAGTAGGTGGGGGTCTAATTGGGCAATAGTTATGGCTTGTTTTCTTTTCTTTTAGATAGAAGAACATAGGATTTGTGTCTGTGTGAGAAAGCGCCCCCTTAACAAGCAAGGTGAGTGCAGTGACGAAGCAGCTCTGTCTTGGAGCAGTTTAACTTTGCTCGCTCTTGTTAAAACTGAGGGTCTTTTCTGTCAACAGAACTTCTAAAAAAGGAATGTGATGTGATTACTGTCCAGAGCAAGTGTGTCCTGCTGGTGCACGAGCCAAAGCACAAAGTGGACCTAACAAAATACCTTGAAACCCAAGCATTTAGATTTGATTTTTCCTTCGACGAATCCTCTTCTAACGAGATGGTATACAGGTAATGCTTTCCCCTCATGGGGAATAAACTTGCAAGATAAAAGCATGGAGCTATGGCTGGATGGCATCCTGGCTTAAAGGATCTGCTACCTGGAATAAATAGTAATCCTTTGGAGGAAGCCAATGGACTAAACTAAAGCTTTTTTTTCTTTTTTGCCATGGTCTTGCTGATTTCCTAAGGATTTGTGTTTATGTGCCTTTGTATTTAAGGAAAACTGATGAAACAAGTTTTGAAATGTTTGCCTTAACTGTCTCTTTACTTCCTGAATATCCAGGTTCACTGCGAGACCTCTTGTAGAGACCATCTTTGAGGGTGGGAAGGCAACATGCTTTGCTTATGGCCAGACAGGCAGTGGCAAGACACATGTAAGTTGTTCTTTGAGGTCTCATTTTCTACCTTTTAGATGGAGTATTTTAAAGTTCCTTGATATTAATAATGAGTAATCTGTTTTGTTCGACAAGAAACCTTCACCTCAAACCACAGTGATCAGAGCAGACTAGGCTAGCTGGCAATCAGAAGCAGTTGTTGTCATTCCAGTGTTAAAGGCAAGTGTTAGGTGAGGGTCTCCTGTCATTAGTGCTACGTAGTGAGCTGTAGGTCTCTTCCAGCAATCCAGAAGCAATTTGGAAGTTTAGAGATGTTTGGATGTAGGCTGCCTCCATTGCACTGGAACAGGCAGACAAACCTGCTCATCTGAGCATCACCACAGCAATACAACTGTGAGGCAGTGAAGTACTTCCCTTCTTGATCCCGGGGTGCGGATCTAGTGCAGTGACAAGAGCTGTGCCTTGAGTCCACAGTGCTCATGTTAGACTCTGGTAGATTCAGAGTGTCACCTGTCACGGTATTGAGCTGTGTTTTCAAGTCACTGACAGTGTTTCATATAAAAGAGGGAAAGAAAATCACCAGGATGGCACCAACTGGAAGCCTTATTGAGATTAAAGGTATCTTGGTCAAAGGTGTTGTCTGCTCTAGCAGTTTGATGCATTTTGCTACTACGCAAGTAGGAGTGAAAGCCTTGCTCAGCCTGTGTCCTAACAAACCAGGCGTGGCTGCTTCTCACTGGAGGCTGTTTGCTTGCACTGTCAAGGCCGTGCATTTCCCCTTGGAGGAAAAACTGCTTTGTCCCTGCACTGCAGAGCCTGACAGACAAAGCTGTTGCTTTGTGTAGCCCAGATCTTTCTGAGCTGACAGGGAACCAGCGAACTCCTTTGATCCTGAATTGCACTCTGTTCTAATCCTCTCACTGACAACAGAGCATATGTATATATATGGTAACTCCCTAGTATGTTCTCCAAACTGAAACTGGGCAGCCTGACTTGTTTGTACCACACCTTACCTCTGGCCTTCTCTCTGCACAGACCATGGGTGGAGACTTCTCCGGGAGAGTACAGAATGCCTCAAAGGGCATATATGCCTTTGCGTGTAAGTTGATTCTTCTTCAGATAGAACAAGCAAATTTGTGCTTATTTTTCTTTAAATAAGGAAGATCTGGTTTTGTATGGCTATTTAAAACGTTTCTAGTAAAAGATAAAGTATATACATTACATTATACAAGAAAGCATTTACATTTTCAGTACTACATAGTGCTGTTTGCAGGAGTCATAATTTATCAGTTTCACAAAATACTTTCTAGGCTGTAAGTTTCTAGATTCACAGTTGGCTCACCGGAAGATACTTGTTTTGGAGGCAGAGATGTGACATATTTTAGAGTTTGGCATTTGCTGGGCGTAACCATTTAATTTTGATCCTTCTGGTTTGCTTTTGTCTTGGCCTAAGGATGGTGTTTGGCAATACTTGACCTGAATGCAACACAGCCCTACCCATTTCTCATCTAAAGCTCGTTATACAGAAAGCATATCAGCCTGTGTTATGTTGTTTCTTATGAGCATTAGATGCAAAAAGCCAAGCACGTACACAATTACTTAAGAAAATGAATGCTTAGAAGCACCTCCTTCATCTGATGCCTAGAAATCCTGCACTGTGAACCATGGCCTCCTCTGCCTTTCCTTTAGAAAGGCACATGGTGAAACTAGTGCGTGTAGCAAGGCAGTTGAAACGAGCAACTGCTTGCCAGTCTATGAAAGTTAGTCATGACTGGCCCCAAAGGAAAGTCTTTGCTTTTCAGCTCAAAGTCCAAAGCCTAATTGTGAGAAGCTGCACTGGATCCAGCCAAAGGATCAATTAATCCGGCACGTTGTCTCCAAACAGCAGCAGTGCAGATGCTCAGGGGTGTGTGTCTTCTGGGCTGGCTGAGAAGCACTTGAAACGCAAATACATGACTCTTTCAGGCCTGTCTTAAACAATAGCAGATCCCAGTGTGCCCCCAGATCAATAAGGATTGCTGTCTGCTGGTGACATCAGCAGTAGGCACTTCCATTTCCCTCTGTGGTTTCAGTCCCTGGATGAGGATGCTGCTGGAACCATTTTCCAGATGGGTAGCACAGCACTAGTTGTTCCACTACCATTTGTTTTGGATGACTGTCATTCAGCTGCCAGACACTGCAATGTTTGACAGTAGCAGCTACAATATGTTTTAAACCAGTTGACTAAACCCCTGTCTTTCCTCGCTAGCACAAGATGTCTTCCTCCTCCTAAACCAGCCCAGGTACAGGAGCCAGAACCTGGACGTCTATGTGACTTTCTTTGAAATATACAATGGAAAGGTAAGACTTTTTTGGCTTATCTTAACCTTAACCTGACTTTTTTGGCTGAGTGTTCAGTAAGCAGCTGGGTGAAACTTACTAGTGTCTGTAGTTCTGTATGGTCTATTGTTGCTGTGTTTGGAATTGAACTGGAAGGCTGTGTCAAGGTGTTGTTTCTATATAACTTTCTAGAAAGACAGTGCAAAATACAAGGAGACTGTGTTCAGATTTACCTTAACCTTGTTGCCTGAATACAGGTGTTTGACCTCTTGAATAAGAAGGCAAAGCTTCGAGTCCTGGAGGATGGCAAGCAGCAGGTCCAGGTCGTTGGTCTCCAAGAAAAACAAGTCCACTGTGCTGAAGATGTCTTCAAGATGATTGAGATGGGCAGTGGCTGCAGGTTCGGTGTCTTAAAACCAATAAGAGTCAAGTCCTGTTGTACCTCCACATCTACAAAAACTGCATGATGTCTGTAAGCTGGTGCTTTGAGCCTTAAACAGGAGCTTGGTGTTTCCAGGAATAGGAAGGCACTGAGCAGCACCTCTGCCTGAGAAGAAGGTGGCTACAGAATAAAGGGCTGACAGGGTTAGATTTAGCCTGTCTTCCCTAGAGAGTGCCAGAGTTCGTGATTTCATGTGTCCTCCTTTAACACCAAGAAGAGAGAAGACTGCTCTGGTGCCACAGTTAAACTTAGCAGTCTAGTTGCTTTCTAGAAGCATCAGCTAGCTTGAGAGAACATAAGCTATTTCCTGTGGGCTTGTAATATCAAGGAGGAGCTGCTGGCATCAACCTACAGGTGCAAAAATGCTTTAGCTTAACTGCCACCCAGATGAGTTGCTCCAACAGCAACAAGCCTTCTGCATGTCTAAAGGAATCTTGTCTAAAGAATCTTTGAGAGCAGGTGCCAAGGGACAGCCATAGGCTTGGCTCATCATCCTGGCAGGAAGGTTGTGGTCAGGGCAACTATCATAGTACTGGTGCTTTAATCAGGAGCTGAAATCTGTCTTGTCTGTCTCAGTTAAGTTGGAACTGCTGTGGCAACATTACTAGGCAAGTGAGAACTCCTTGGGTTTTGTATTGCACTGTATGTGCATCCAGCACTCTGCTGGGCTTGCTTTTTTTAGCTGACAGTTCAAGGCAAGAGCTGTTTAACATTTCAGACTCCTGCCTCACTTCAGGATGGTCTCCCTCCCTTTCCCCCAGCAGTAGGGATGTGGGTGGAACAGCGAACCTGCCAGGCTTCCCAGGGAATGATAGTGAAGGTCACAGGGAAGTTTATAGTAACTTGTAAGACTCTGATCTGTGCCTTGCAGTGAAGGGGTGGGTGCAGTTGCACAGCAGAGGTGAAGTGCTGGGCCAGCTTGGCTGGAAAAAGGGATTTACCCTGATGGTAATGTGTTAGCACAGCTAATGCTGTTCAGTGGGGAGCTTGGCCGAGCTTACCGTGTAATGGCAGATGCATCAGGATAACGACATGTGGCCTGCTCTGAGGCAGGCAGATGTGGTGCTGATGGTATGTCTGCCAGCTCCAAATGCATTGAAGGCTTTAGCAGTCAGAAGGGCATTCCAGTGCAGGCTGGCTAAGCTGAGGCAGGCAGATGAAACAGCCTTAAATCTCTACCATGGGGGTGCAGGTTCCTGTTTCTCACAGCAGCCCTTCTGTGCTCTTCCATCAGAAGTAATTTCACAATTCATGCAAACTTGAAGTATTTGTGTGGGGGGATAATGAGGAGGTTTAAACAACTTAACTGACTGGTTGTGGGTCTTGTCTGGCGCTGTCAGCACCCGCTGTACCTTCTGTGACACAGCTCTGATGGCCTGTGTCTTCGCTGTAGGACATCGGGGCAGACCTTTGCGAACGCCAGCTCCTCACGGTCACACGCCTGCTTCCAAATCATACTGCGCCAGAGAGGGAAACTGATTGGCAAATTTTCCTTGGTGGATCTGGCGGGAAACGAGAGGGGTGCAGACACGTGCAGTGCTGACCGACAGACGCGGATGGAAGGTGCAGAAATCAATAAGAGCTTGCTGGCTTTGAAGGTGAGTTTACGGCACTAGGAGCAAATAGCACTAACTGACACATGGGTTTTGTCCGACTCTGGGGTCATCTCTTCTGTTTCTTTCCAGTGCAAGGGAAAAGAGCAGCCAAAATGATCACAGTTTAGTAATTTAACAACCCTGAAAGTAGTGCATACTTCCATTTAGAATGTTTCCAGGAAAGCAGTGCAGTCTTGTCAAGCCAGACACTGGTGCAGCAATTTCAAGCTTTATTCAAGTTGTTGGGTTTCTTTTTTAACATAGTGGATGCACCACCTGTCCTGTGACAGCCAAACACCTGGAGTATATTTAAAAGGCTGTGAGAGAACCATTTTCCAGCGTGCTGTGTTTACCAGCAATTGGTGGTTGATAGCTTGTAGAGCTGTTTGAGAAGAGATGCAGATCTCACATCGGCTTGTCTTTCCTTAGGAATGTATCCGAGCTCTAGGGCAGAACAAATCTCACACCCCTTTCCGAGAGAGCAAGCTGACCCAGGTGCTACGAGACTCTTTCATAGGCACTAACTCAAGGACCTGTATGGTGAGTATGCACATGGCACGAACACACACGCTGCTGCTGGGTTCTGCAATCTGACCGAATAGCTGCGTACCCCTCTAGAGTGAGGGGACTTGGAGAGCCAAAGCTTTCTGATTTCAGAAAGTCATACAGGTTCTCCTCCTCCACTCTCCCATGGCGACTGAGATCAAGAACTGGTGGGCTTTGGCCAGCCCTGGTAGAAGCAGGACTGCAGATGTTGCTTCATACAGTAGAGCCTGGTGTGGTCTCAAAGGGCTTTTCTTCCCATGGAGGGTGCAGTGCAGTGGGTGCACACAAAGGCAGTGCAAAGCTGGGCATGGGGCTACTGGCACGTCCCACAGAAGTTATAAAGAAAAAGGCACTTGGCAGAATGTCTCAACTCTGACCCTCTGCCCTGACACGTCCCAGCTGCCCAGTGAGATCTGTAGGGCTGTTAACATGAGCAAATGTCAAATATGAGAGTCACTGGTGTCTTCTGTTCTGTTTGCAGATAGCAATGATTTCTCCAGGCATGAGTTCCTGTGAGTACACCTTAAACACACTGAGATACGCTGACAGGTAATGACCTTTCTTCCTGAACGTTCTACTCTTCCTGCAGAGGGAGTTTTGGCTGCTTTTATTCTGACCAAATGTTTTCTTGTTGTCACTGCCTGTAATGGCAATTTGGGAGTTAGTTGTTAGGAGCAAATTATCTTACAGCTGTTCTGAAACTAACCTGGTGTTCTCTGTATGAGACACCATAGATACTGTATTAATCTGTGACTAATGTCTCCTTTCCTCAGAGGAGTCTCTCATGCTAGACTTTGGACTGCCCTGTTTCTTTTAGGGAGTTTACCCTGTCCTGAATGGTTACATCCATGCCCTTTACTTTTTTGTAATACTTTGGGTCCCATTTGTAAATGGTGTGTTAAGATTGTGCCTCTGACACGGCCCGACAGATGACACAAACGTGTGGTGTTCTTGATGGACTTTGATATGAACTAATAAGGTATGGCATCTTGGGGGCTTTGGGAGGACTCTGAAGGACCTGGAGATCTCAAATGCCTCGAAGGAGATGCTGGGAGTGTGGGTTTTTGAGTGCCCCGTGGTTGACCTTAGGTACCTGCAGGGCAAAGTAGATTGGCAGGGACTGAGTGCCAGGTTTTCTTGAGTCTTGCCGGTACCTGGAACCCCTGACAGAGCAGTGACTCTGCTTTACACACCTCTACACCTCTCTGGCAGGGTGACAAGTAAAATGGAGACTGACTTTTGTCATATCTTAACAAGATGACACTTGCACATTTCAAACTTGGTAGCTTTCCTTCATTTAGCAACTTCAGGCTATAGGAGAGGGGCTATCGGGCTGAGACTCACTGGAAACACAAAGCTGATGCTAATAACTAGAAGGAAATGCCTCGTTGGTATCTGACATCTGCTTCTAGTACCACCTATGACACACACCATGGCATCAGCCAGGCTTTTATCCTTATTGTCTACCTGTTCTAGCACAGTGGGTCTCTGGGAAAGGTCAACCCTATCTAATTTCTTTCCATACTAAATTCTCTTAGTTGGTCATGACAGACCAAGCTGACGTGTGGAAGGCGTTGCTGACAATTTGCATTGTGTACTTGGACATTTCTCTCCAGGAAAGGTCCTAGATTGGGCATGGAGACAAAACATCTCTTGATTTCCTTCCTGCAGCCCTCTAGGGTTTCTGCTCATGTGAGCTTGCTCTGGAGGTGGTAATGTCCAAGTACTGAAGTGCAGTCAGATGTCTCTTGCAGTGACTGCAGGAGTTGTTTTGTAATGCTGCAGCACAGAAACTGCTGGAAGAAGAGTTTGAGTGACAAATCTTCTTGTTGCAGAGTGAAAGAGCTCAGCCCTCACAGTGGAGGTGGTGAAGCACAGAATCAGATGGAATCTGAGAATGAGCAGACACTGACTGCTGGAGGAGGCTCAGGTCACAATGTATGTATGTGCAGTGGGCTAAACAGATCTCAAAGCTCGGAATGACTTGCCGTTCTTACTTGGGCTGTTTCTTGCAGCTCCTCAAGGATGAGGAGGAAGATATCTCTCCCCACATGTCCAACTTCTGTGAGGCTCTGACTCAAATTAATGAACGAGAGGAGAAGGTTATAGAACAGCTCAAAGAACTGAGACAGGTACGTTGAAGAGGCAAGTCCAACCCAGGTGGCCTTCTACAAGCACTTTGACTTGTCTGAGCCAGCTGTTGCTGGGCAGGCTGTGGGCTGTGCCACAGGATGATGTTGGTGATACTACTTTTTCCTCACTGCCAACTCTTTCTTATGGTCTCCTGCCCTGCTGGTTAAACTGTGGGGTTTCAGTGCTTGTGGCCAGCTGGTCCCCCTTCCCCTCCAACTAGCAACCTCTGCTTGCTGAGCACTGGCTGGTACTGGTCTGTAGCAGCCCAGCTCTATCTATTGGTGTGCCAGATCTGAAGAAACTAACTGAATTTCCAGGAAGTCAATTTCTCATCACTTGTTACCCTTGTACATACAGAGAATGCACACGGAATTTGACTACCTCTTGGGAATCACTGAACAACCAGATTACGACCTCGAGACCTTTGTGAGCAGAGCTAGACACTTCATAGAGGAGAGCTCAAGAAACTTCCTGAACGTTAAAGGTATGTTAGTGCCTGTCTCTGACTGGCACTGTCACCTAATGTTGTTTCAAGGACTCACAGGTAACACCAGCAATACCTGTGGGGCTTTGGGCACCTAGTCCTTCTGCAGAGAAGTTACGGTTACGATGGTTTTCCTACGTGATCACAGGGACAGATCTGAAATGTTCTGTTGTTTGCACTTTCCACAATAACAATCTGGCTGGTAACTTCCACTTGCTTTGTGCTGCCACATAAACCTGCCTTCCCTTGAGCAGAATGCAGTATCCACCACGAGCCGATGAGCTGAAGTCTGTTTAGCTAGTGGGTTGTACAGTTTGGTTTTTGCCTTGGCCAAAAAATAGACTTTGAGAAATGGGTCCCAGTGCCATGTTCTGGAGGTTCATAGGGGTATGCCCCCTGTTTCTGCTCCTGTTTTCATGGGTAGCAGGTTTCAATGCCCATCCGCTTGGAAGGAGTGTCTGCATGGCATATGCTGAGATGCCACGTCTGCCAGCCCCTGCCTCTGGCATGCCTTTGCCTCAGCATAGGGCATTACTTAGTGTGCAACAAAATCCCTCCAACTGCTTGGTTCTGACCCTGTTTGGAGAGTTCTCAGCTCTGTGCAGGAGGATTATCAGCTGCCTGTTCCCAGGGCACCGCGTCCCTTCCTTCCGACCCTGCTGGGTAGAGGTGTTGGTAGAGAGGCAGCAAGGCGGGTGTCTGAGCTCAGCTGAGACGGTAGCAGAGTGGTGGAGGTACACAGACTCTCTGAGTACAGGGGAAGCTACACTGGTACGGGCTGCTTCTCTGCCACTCTTGTGGTAACTAGGGCTTTGATTGCCACTTCAGCCTTTGCCTAAAAACAGGGCTGTGAGGGGTTTCACTTTTCAAATGAGGCTGAAAAACGTGGCATAAAAACGGACCGTTAGCCCGAGTAGTGACTCTTTTGTTTCTTTTCTTAAAACCAGTCCTGCCTGTGCTCCCATTTCAAATGCAGCCTGATAGCTGTATCCCCCCATTCACCATGGAGGGGTGGTGGCAAGAAAACAAAGAGTAAATGCCCTGCTACCCTCTCTGCATTATAGGCCCTCCAGGATGGCTGGACTAGTGGCATCTAGTTTGAACTGCCAACTGCAGGCTTGGAGCTGCTCCTGAGTAGAAATGAACATTTACAGCTGGAGAGCTCTGTGGGACCAGGCAGGATTTTGCTGGCTGAGCAGTTCTTGCAGAGTTCACTTTCTTCTGTGGTCTCTGCAGAGCCTTGTTGAGGGGGACAGCTGGGCTGGGGAGTTCAGATCCCGGGTCTATCACCCTGTCACACTCTCTTCCTTTACAGAAACATTGGATGCCCTGGGAGCTGCCATGCAACTGGAGGAGCAAGCCAGCAAGCAGATGAGCCAGGAAAGATGTTAGTAAATACAGCAAAACCTGGTTGACAAGCAATCTTCTGTATGTCTTTGTCCTGCGTGTTTGTCGGTGGTTTGTGTAACTCCTATTTTAAACGTGGCAGAGTGTGTCTGTGCATCGTGTGTGCCCAAGGGCAGCCAACACGGCAGCCTCTCTCCGTGTCTGGTATCAGGGTGCTTGGAGGTGCCAGAGACACCCACTGCAAGGCCTTGGGAGGGGGCCCTGAGAGTCTGCTAGATGGGTCTGGCATCTGGCCCTTTGCTAGTGATAATGGTCTCTTCTGATAGAACTCGATACATGTGTATAGTTTTCTAGTGTGCATATAACTCTTCTAGATGGGCCTGAAACCTCACAAAAATATTGCAAGTTTGGCTTTTCTAGAAAGAGAAAATGGACTATATGCAATTGTAAAAAAAAAAAAAAAATCAGTATTTTAAGAATTTTGATAAATAATAAATGTTCCTGGATTTAATTATCTTCTATCATATAAAATATATTTCTTGTTGATTTCTGGTAAAGTCTAATGGGCCCTGAAGCCTGGCTGGTCATGTAGCAAGAGGCTCATGTCTTGGATGAGGTTCCTTTTTAAATGTCTTTTAAAATCACTCAAAATTTTGAGATCCTGCAGAGTAGAAGATGCCTAGCATGGAGGAAGCTGGTTTGGAGGGCACTGATCCTGCACCCGAGCAAAGCGCAGCAAGTAGCAAATGGCTTTGGCTCTTAAGGCTTTAGGTAAGCAGGAAAGGCCCTGTGAGACTCCCTGCTACCACTGGAGTTTACTGATGTTTTGAAGAGAGCCCCAGGATGATACTTCACTTATTTTCACAAGTACTTCCCATGGCTAACATGTCAACAGCTCACCAAAATCTGTATTTGAGGACAGAACTGCAAAGCTGGCCACTGGCTCAGGTGCAGCAAGGTGCCACCATGTGCAACCTGGGTCCATATGGCCCCGTGCAACTTCTCCTCTGGGAAGGAGAAGGCAGAGGGACAGGGTGGGGGAGGACAAACGGGAGGCATGCAGTGCTGTCCTCTTTCCTGTTTGTTCAGCTTGCTCCAGGGTTTGTCTCTGAAAGGACAAAACAGCCCTGTGAGTTTTGGGTGCAGCAACGCAGGATGCAGCTATACAAACATTGGATTACAAAGGAATCCTTTTACCATTACTCCCATTTCCCCTAGACCCCCCACCCTGCGCTCCTGCTTCCTGAGCTGCCTTTTCCCCTTGAAAGTAAAGGGTGTGATTTAAGTGTTTGCACCCCCAGTTCTGTACCCACCTTGTGTGGACTGCATCCCTGCCATGTCTCTGGGGATGTCTACTATAGTGGAGGCCAGTTCTTCAGCTTGGATTAGATCCATTTGTGTGTACCAGGTCTCAGGACTGTCCTGGAAAAGGCAGAAAAGGAGGCAGGATCTTAACAGGACCTGGGCAAGCAGCAGTGCCAAGCACCTAGAGAAAGGATAGTTTGACCCAGACATAACCCTCCCTGACAGCTGAAGCACTTTGTGATCAACAGTTTAGGTACTGGGAGCAGTGTGGGGCTGTGTACTCTAAGGACCTCTGGACTGTCAAAGCTGACTTGTACTCGGGCTCTGCCTGCATCATGATTCTATATTGGATATTAGGAGTAAGTTCTTTACCATGATGGTGGTGGACCACTGGAACAGGTTGCCCAGGGAGGTGGTTGAGGCTCCTTCCCTGGAGATATTTAAGGTGAGGTTTGACAAGGCCCTGGGGAACCTGTTCTAGTTGGGGGTGACCCTGCTGAGTGCGGGGAGGTCAGACTAGATGATCCTAGAGATCCCTTCTGGCCTGGACCATTCTATGATTCTATCATGCTAAGGTGATATATCCAGGGTAAAAGAGCTGTTATGCTCTACTGAGTTTGGATTAAAGTAAGGCACTCCTGTTCCACTTCACGTGTTACTGCACTTGGATCATCCAACCTTGCCCTGGGGTGTCTTAGAACAAGTGAGGATGGTTCTGGGTGCAAGGAACAAAATGTTACCCCTTGTTAGGTCCAGGGAGAGAAGGTGGAACAACTGTTGCTTACTTCTCTGTATATCCACCCCAGGAGCCAAAGTTAAGGAGGGACATGAGTTGGAGGAGCTCCAGAAATCCAGTCCCTATGTCCCTGGACCAAGGTCCTAGGGCTGTTAACAAGTCCTGTAAGGGAGGCATGTTTACCATAAAGCGCTGGAACAGTGTGGGTCCTAGTGCCGCCTTCACGCTCTCCTCCACCCAGGGAAACGTGTGGACAAAATACTGCAAAGGAAGAGAGAGCTGGGGTGTAGGGAGAAGGGATGCATGAACAATACAGGTCCAGATAACCTGTGTCACACTCCAGTGCTACTGATGATAGCACTTCATAAACACACCAAGAGGAACCTGGGGGTCACTGCTCAAGACTCACCTTGTTCCCCCCCCAGATAGTGCTCTGCCAGTGCCAGCTTCCACCTCCATTAACAAAAGGAGGATGTTTCAGTGAAATGACAGCAGTGCAGCAGTTACCAGAGATTTCACCTGCCTGGAGGAAGGCTGCAATGACCCTCTCCATTACTGGGCAGGCTTGTAAACTCTTCCCTCTGAGCAGCCGGGTTCTCGGCCATCATTCAGGCCTTTCCTGTGGCTGTGGTGGCTGTTACACAGGCAGAGCTGCGCTAAGGCGGGCTAAAACTCTACCCAGCACCAGCCTGTTTATAGTTCTGTGCTGGTGTCTTGCTCCAGGTGAATTGTCTTGGTTAGTCCCTTAGCTCTGTCTGTGCTTACTACCCACAGCAAGCATGGGGGGACAACAGATGTGTGAGGCCCAGCACTGGCTTCCCAGCCAGACCGTGGTGGGTGGGCAGGAGGGAGGCAGACAGGAGGGGAAACACAGCTCTTTCCTGCAGGAAGTGTTGCTCTTGCCTGTGTGGGTAAGCCTGCATCTGCTATGCTCAGAAAAAAACCCTTGCTCAGGTGCTCTGGGAGGAGACCACATGCTACAATGTTCTCTGCCATGTACCACCACACTCACCTTCAGGGAGATGCTGGCGTGTCTCTGGCTGGCTGCATGGTCCAGGTTCCCCACAGCAACCATCAGGCCATGTACTGCGTTCATCTGGATCAGCTCTTCTGCCACGTCTGCTGACTCCTGGGCTAGTACACTGCAATGAGATAGGCCATCAACCCCTATCCTCCATGGGGGCAGAATGACACAACAAATGGAGTCTGGGCCTCTTGGTGTGACCCCAATGGAAAATGATGTGCTCCTACCCTGCCCTAGCGGCACTGAGAGGCGGGAGAGTCTCAAAATTAACAAGAAATGTTTGCTGTGCATGGATTAAGGATTTAACATCATTTAACATGTGGGCTAGCTGAGAACAAATTGGTTAATGATTGGCAGGAGCTTCCTGGGGTGTATTAAAGTCTAGCAAGCTGCTTTTGTGACATTCTTCTTGTGAAGAACCCAGGAATCAAGCCCCACCACCATTACTTCTGTGAGCATGTCCCTTGGAAGACACTCCAGTATGTCTCCCTACCCACCAAGGGCTTTCTGTCATGTATTTGCAGGAAAAGTGTTCTGATAGCACTATCTTGTGGACACTGCAGGAAATTCATACTGAATGAAAGGATTTCAGCACAAATGGCTGAGTTTCCTTAAGGATTCTGCAGTCAGTCGTAGGCACTAGGCTCTTCTGATGGGTGGCTGATGTTAAACAAGGAAGGTTCGCTGCTCGCTGTGGCTCCCAGCTACATGGAGAATAGAGCACCTTCACCTGAAGAAAAGCACCCTTCAGCCCTGTGCTGTGGCAGGACACACACACTGCTTCCAGGCCCAGCCATAAAGGGGACGCTGTGACAGCACACAGAGACACAGCAGGTGGAATTCCACATCCCCCTATAAATAAAACTTCATGCCAGCTCCAGTGTTGGAAGCAGGGAGGCCTGCAAACAGCGGCTCTGCCCTATTCCTGAGCATAGCCTGACTCCAAACAGCCTTGTTGTCCTGAAACGGGGTGGTTTACCCAATGTGCAGTTGCCAAAACACACACAGAATAGAGGCATTATCTGTTTATTTCATTTCTGCAGAGACAGGCTAAGTAGCAATCCACAGGCAGCACATGGGCCTAAAAGCTCTCAGGAATATTTATATGGTTCAAAACACAGAAATACATGCCCTTGATTATAATTATTGGTTAGTATCTTATCTTAGCAATTTCCATTGGTTCATACAGTCTCTTGCTTTCATTTAGTGTTACAAGGTCCGTTAATTGATGTGCTCACGCTCCAGCACGGGGGAGGGGATTCCAATTCAGCCTCCAGCTGAGTCAGTGGTCATGATCTCCCACTGCACCCTTTACCTTTCACCCAGCTACTGCAAATTTTGGTTGCCTTTATACCTTATCCAGCTACTGTCTGTTTTTCAGACAGTTTCAGTGTCTCCTGTTGTGGGATGTTCCTTGTTATCAGCCTTCTGTTCTTTTCCAAGGGTGTATTCATTGGCAAGGCATTTATTGTTTACCCCGTGTCTGGTTTCACAGGGCCTTGTAACCTTTATACAGCTCTTTTTTTGGTTTTTTTTTTTTTTCTTACCTGGTGAGAGATTCCACCTTCTAAAATATATTCTGTGTTTTCAAAAGTACATTCTACCTTCTTAAAATACATCAGCCTCTCTGACAGCTGAGCTGGGGTGGTGACCCAGAGAGCAGCAGCAGAGGTGAACGGGTGAATGCTCCCTGGGAGGAACAAGCCCCAGTCCTTTCCTACCCGAAGGAAGCCACTTCTTTGGGGTCCCTTTTATGCTTCTGTGGGTTTTGCTCCGGAGTCTCTTACCCAATGGCTTTTGCAGCAGCTGCTTGCTGAATATACACCAACACGGGCTCCCTCTGGCAAAGTGTGGTTGGGTCTGCATGAGGAACATTAGGAAGGTGAGAATGATGCTTTGAAACACCTTAAGATGTTAGAGGGGAGAGGAGATGAAGTTCCACTAGTAGCATGAAAGGGGGATGTATTTGAGGGAAACCCTGTGGCTACCTATCATAGGAAACACTCTGAGAGTTTCTGTGTGCAGGATGCCCACAGCAGCACAGCCACATCTCAGAGAGCATGGGCCACGGCTCTGCTGGGTCAGGGGTGGAAACACCCGGGGCTGGAACGGTTCATCGTCCACCCTCGCCCAGCAGACCTCAGCAGGTCTCTGGAGGCCTGGACGGTGGCCCGCACATTACCTCGGCCCGAGCTGCCCTGGCTGCTGTGCCCCTTGCCTCGGGGGACAGCCCCCTGCAGCTCCTCCCCTGCGAGCCTGGGCAAGTGCCCTGCGTAAGGAGGTGAGTGGGCTCGGGAGAAAGACCCCCGGGTCGCCCTGGCAGGAGTCCATGGTCAGCTCTTTTACCTTTGGTGGTCTGGTCGCAGAAGGTAAGCACTTTCTCCTTGGGCGGCGTCAGTAGAGCAACCAGGCCCTTCAGCAGGGCAGGTCGGACCTGGCGGGCCATGAGGGCCTTCAGCAGCTGGATGGCTGGCGGAGAGAGAGAGAGGGACGGAGGGAGGGTAGGAGAGGGAGGGCCGCGGCCAACACTGGCGCTCTGGGTCGTGTGTGTGGCAGCAGGCAGCCGCCCGGGCGCAGGCCGCTGTGTGGGCAGGGCGGGGGCAGCGCAGGCCTCCCCAGCGCTGGGCCCTTGAGGATGTAACGGTTCTAATGATCACCGTCTCTTATATTGCTCTATTTTTTAACAGACACAAAGAGTAGCCCCACCGAAATGGAGCCTCAAAAAATTCCTCGACACTCGTGCCTGTTCCTCTCCACGGAAATCTTTAGTAAAAGGCGAAAGATTTATACGATCTGAAGAGAAACCAGAGTATGACCAT